>CAMOHE010054324.1:1752-64567 GCA_946598075.1 Artocarpus hirsutus | reverse complement strand
TTGAGTTAGAGAAATTTCGAATAAATAGGGAAAGCCATGTCGTTGGTGTGGGATTAAATATTGGAGGGATACTAAAAATTTCAAACATGCGAGACATTTCACGACGGTTTTTACTAAAAAACCGTCGTGGAAGCCTTGGTACCTTTCAAGACGGTTTTTATAAAAACTGTCGTGAAAAGTCCCGAGGTTTGAATTTTTTAGTATCTCGCCTAAATTTAACCTTTGTGAAAGATTAAATTTTGAAGACTACTAAAAATTTTAAACATGTAGAACATTTCACGACGGTTTTTATTAAAAACTGTCGTGGATGCCTTGGTACCTTTCATGATGGTTTTTAGTAAAAACCGTCATGGTAGGCCTTTCACGACGGTTTTTGCTAAAAACCGTCGTGGAAGGCCCCTAGGTTAGAAAATTTTAGTTTTCCGCCCAAATTTAACCTTCATGAAAGATTAAATTTTGGTGACTACTAAAAATTTTAAACATGTACAACATTTTACGATGGTTTTTACTAAAAACCGTCGTGGAAGGCCTTCCACCTTCCACCACGGTTTTTATAAAAACCGTCGTGGTAGCTCCCGCCACTACCACGACTGTTTTCGTCTTTGCGGGCGTAACTCGCCACGTTTTTTTTCCTTATCACGACGGTTTTTGAGAAACGGTCGTCAAATAAAGGTCCTATAATCTCAAATTTGTTGTAGTGCCAATATCACAAATATACATTTCATAATTATCAAATCCAACGCTACTCCTCTAAAAGCTTGGAGCTGCACTCTCAAACTCTATAGATTACGAAGCCCGTATAGCTAAGTCTGCATGACATATCATAGTATATCATATCCCCATAGGATTATTCATAATCGGCTTAAGGAGAAGTTCTGTCTTACCTTCCTGATTATTTTTATCTTACGTTTCATTATCTCACCATCGGAAAACTTACCATCCAAAGACAATATACCATTTGGTTACACCTATGTATCCAAATGGTTGAGCGCTCTAATTTTCCAATTACAGGATAACGCATATAAGAGGATATCACTACTCCTAAAGAGGAGCTATGGATTCCATATCTATGAATAACAAGTCTACGTCATAAAGAGTCATGCCTCCAACGTACCGGCATGCATACCACTATTAAGATGTGGGTGTCACCCTTTGGCACATCAAAAGACACAAGTCAAGACAACAGGCCCACTAGTCATCTCAGGATTAAGATGCAATACAAATGATTGTCTAAAGTGAATTGATTTGCCAAGACAGAATTATTAATCCAAATCAATTCACTTTATGTTCCGATCCAACACATTGTCACCTATGACAACGTGCCAATGTTTCTATTCACGGAGTCCACCTCTGATGGTTAAGACAAACCAGCTCCCAATAGGAATATAGACAACATAACAATCTTTACATGAATAAAGCGCCCAACTTTTTTCCCTCGATTATGGATCTTATGTTTTAGACCGTCACCTTAAGAACCGTGTCTTCCGCATAATCTGTCCATCATATGCCCAATTCTTAAAGGTTTAGAACGACAGTCTTAGACTATTGTTTGCTTGTCGTACATTCAACAAATATGAACGTAAAGAGGACAATATTTGGTATATAAATAATAAATTCTTTATTGATAAAAATGTCTCCAAAAACATATTACATTTTTACTCCTTAGGGCATACATGTCTAACAGATCGGGCATGGTGAAATTTTGTTATTTTTCATCCGTTTTCATTGTTTTGAACCTTGATTTAGATTTTAACAATACAATATGATTTTACAAAATTAAATGGCACACTAGGACACCATGAGGTAGTTTAGTAACATAGGGTATCTCGAGCTAGATACTAATAGACTTAGTTATTATGAGTTTAAGGTTGTTCGTGGTTTCGCAGAGCAACGTATAGCAGACCAAGACTGTGGTGTAGGACACCAACTCACGTATTGAGGTAGGACTTCCACCCCTCTTCCTTAGTAACCTAGTTTTTAAAAGATTTTGGCCTCAAAAAGAATTTTTAATAAAAATGTTTTCACTAATTGGTTGAAAAAAGATTTTTATTAACTGATTTCGTAAGCAGTAGAATTGATGTGGTTTTCATAATAAACCTCATAATGAATGTAAATGACTATATTTGGTAAGAAGAGATTTTAATAATTATAGAAAGATTTGTATATATAGATTTTAGGGCATGATGCTATATTAGAGATCGGGTCGTGTAGTGCACGACCTTAGGGGTAGGTCTTGAAACCTAGCTGGGCCACTTCGATGGTGATATATATATGGTTTGCCTAGAAAAAAATATAAAGGTACTTTCTGGATGGACTATTTTTAAAGGATATGTTTACATGATTTTATTTCTTTAACTTTATTTTCTGTTATTTGTTTTGAAAGGTAAAATTGTATTTCAATTAAATATTTGTTTGTAAAATATAGTCCTATTGAGAATTTCACTCAGCTTTATTTGTTTTAAAATCTTTCCCCCCTGTAGGTGGATTCTAGCTTAGAATTAGAGAAGAGTCCGTTAACCGGACTTACAACTAGTAGAAGACTTGGATAGGTTGTAGTATAGATAATTCAAGGCATGTAGAACTTTAACTTTCTCTTTTACTTTGGACTGTGGTTGTAATTTAATATTGTTAATACCATGTGTGTGTACAAGTTGTGGGTCAGTATGACCCATTCTCTTATTTCTTTATTATTTTCTTATTGTTTACTTTGTTATCCATATTTGTTTAATCATTATAAATGCTTGTTTTAAAAAGGTTTAAAATTATCACATCTTTTATAACTAATTAACCTCATTAACCTGTGTTTAATTCAAATTTCTATTTAATTAACTTAACTAAGATACCATGTCACCTCCTATACTCCAGGGCATATAATTATAGAGATTATGCATCAATGCGTAATCCAATCTGTACATATTGGATTGAAAAAATCTCAATCTAAAACTAATTTGTGAACAACCCAATCCAATCGAAAAACTATGAATTTTACGGATTGGATTCTACGAATTCACAGATTGAGTTTTTAAATTTATTAAAAACTAGCAATTAAAATTAGCATAGTATAATATATCAAAATTTAATAAAATCCAATATATTGCAATCCAATGGAATGCAACTACTTGATGATAAACTAAATAAACTTGATTAAACTTTAAACATGAATAAATAATCTTAATCTTTATAATTAGGTTAACTTTTTTAAGCATATAAACTTTGAACATACTATCATAGAAGTATAGGTTTATATATTTATTAAAGTTTTGTATATGTATATATGTATATGTATATAATATATATATATATATAGTTTGAATTCATGGATTACAAGGATTGAAAGATACTCAATCCTAATATAATCTGTATATGTCGGGTTGAGAAAATCCCAATTCAAAACTAATATGTATTTTTTATTATAATACCCATAATTTAGTTAAGTAAGATTAGTAGGTAAAATAGTGAATTAGTATGCCTTAACGTAATTAAAATTAATTTAAATATTTTGTGGTATTTTTAAACTCACCTCACTTTTATTTTTTTATTGTTATTTGAATTTTTAAACAAAATAATTTGTTAAATACTTGATATGTACCTCTTGAAAAAACATGTGCGGGACATAATTTTGTAGTTGAGAAACCACTTAACTTTTCTCTATATATTTCTTCTTTCTCTCACTCTTCCTCTCACACTCTTTCAGCTCTCCCTCTCTTGTTCTCTCTCTGCTCTCCCTTTCCCCCTCACACCATCTCTCTCTCTCTCTCTCTCTCTCTCTCAAATTTTTCATTCAAAATTTGAGTTCAAGCTTTGCTCCTCAGCTGGATTGGAAGCTTAGGAACGAGATTGAGCCTCCAAAAACTTGATTTCAAAGCATTGTTTTGAGGTTAGTTACTTTAATTTTTCAAATTTCAAACTTTTTCCCAAAATTTTTAATTTTCTTAAAATGTTGTAATTTGAGTTCCTTGTGCTTAGAAAACCTTAATCTAAGTTTGTAGGACTCAAATCATCTGGAACCTAGGTTTGATTGGATCAAAATTGGATTAAATCAAGTTTTTTCCTTTTTCTCCCTTTGTAGAGTTTTTGAGAAATCCCTGTGTAAACCTTGTTTAAAAGCACTAAAAGTGTTATTATATGTTTTTCTACCATTTATGAACATTGGCCATGCCTGAGAACTAGAAAATAGGTTAGACATGGAATTTTGGATTTGGGGAGGCTGAGACTCGAAGTCTCAGGTACCTAGATTTTTCTAGTTCAGCAAGCCGATCATGAGCATTGGCAGGCCGGACTCATGAGTTCGGCATGCCAGATTTATACTATTGAAAGGCCAAACTTTGGCTAGTTCGGCATACCGGTGTTGTACATCTGGCAGGCAAAACTATGTAGTTAGATAGAGGAGTTCGATAGATCGACCAAACTTTACGAAATTTGCTACTTTCACCTGTTTTCACTATTTAAAACCTAGAAGAAGACTTTGACCCTACGATGTGATATTATGACTATTAAAGGCATACTAAGACACCATGAAATAGCATAGTAGTGTAGAATACTCTAAGTTAGATATTGATGGAACTTAATTTATCTTTAAGGTTGTTCATGGTTCTGTGGAGCTAACATATAGTGGGTCGAGACTACAGCGTTGAGGATCGGTATGGGATATCGAGGTAGGACTCTATACCTCTTTTCTTTAGTAGCCATGTTTTGAAAAGAGATTTGGCCACAAAAATGTTTTCTTTTAAAATGATTTCAAAAAATGAATGAAATGATTTTATCAGTTATTTTATTAATTGTTGGATAATGAGAGGATCATAATGAATGGAATAATGAATATAAACAAGAATATTCAGCAACATGAGACTTTAATAAAAATATAAGTACATTACGGCATGATGCCATACATAGAGATCGGGTCGTGTAGAGTGCGACTTTGGGGGTAGGTTCTAAAACCCAGCTAGACCACTATGGTGGTGATTAGATGGCTTTGCCTAAAGATTAATTAATGAGACCACTTCTAGGTGAATAATTGGATTAATGGTAAGGGTTTGATTGATAAATTTCTTTTATTGTATTTTATGTTTCTTAAAAAAATGTAAAATTTTATATTTAAAATTAGTGTTTTCTAAACCTAGTCCTACTGAGCCTTCTGTTCACAATTTTATTTGTTTTTAAAACCTTTCTCCCTAGATGGATTGCAGTGTAGGACCAACTAGGAGGCAACAGGGCCATATGTGAGTCATTGGAATTCTGTTTATGTCATTTATTTATTTAGATCAAGGTATATAATATTTAAATTCTATTTCTTGTATTGGACTGTGGTTGTAATTGATTATTGTCGATATCATGTATAGGCACTAATATGGGTCCAGTAGGGCCTAACTTGTATTTATTGATTTGTATTATTTCATTTTTCTTTGCTCGCTTTAATTAATGATAATTGCTCTCAAAAAGTTTTAACAGTCACATTTTTCAAAATAAGCTTTAATATTTAATTGGAGATTTTAATTAAAAATTGGTTTAATTAACCTAATTAATTCGTCGCGTTACATCTTAAATTTCAAGGTGTGACATTTATAATCCAATCTTATTCGACTGATCAGATTGGGTTAAACATATTTAAGGGATTGACAAATTCCATGAACACCTCTACTTCTTTTATATAAGACAAGAATATTAGACAATATATAGACAAGACTTTAAAAGAAGATTTTAGAATACCAAATCCTAAATCCATGATGAAAGCCAAGAGGGAGAGAAGAAAGAACATTCATACCATTGCGCCGATCTGTTGATGGTATTAGCAAGATTTCTTTCATAGATATTCAATTCTACATATCATCCATTCATACCCAGCTTGTTAAAATAGTAATTCACATGTTTTAAAATTTATTTCAAATTCTTTTTATACTTTGTGACATGTAAGTAAACTGTAGTTTTTCAATTGATGTGATGCAGGTATTTATACATGCATACATATATATAGGAATGTGCTTCCATCTAGATGGAAGGAAGCTTCATCCATTTATTTTCAGCCGTTTAGATGGAATTCGGGGGTGTAAATTCACCCAAGACCTTCAACACTTTCAAGTCACTGGTGACTTCCCATAGCTAGCTAAACACAAGCTGATGACAAGGAAAAACATGATTTCAGTTTTGCAACTTAGCCAAACAAAAAGAATCTTCCATCTTCCTCCGAAATGGCCACACTACCCCTTACCCATCCATCTATGCTCTAGCTTCGGTCTGAAGTCGATAAACCACCTACATTCACTTTCTCACGGAGTTTTGTTTTTTCTTTTCTTTTTATTTTTTTTCATCTGGTTCGCTTCATTAGTTGTTGTTTATGTTGGAATTAAAATATGAAATGCAACGGGAGGAATGGATCATTGACAAACAAAAATTTTCTAAAAACTTTGTTTGTCAGGAATAGCTATATAATTTTGATTAATAATAGAAAGCTTTAGGAATTTTACTAACCCTTTTGAAGACTATCAAGGTATCCTAGTTTTCCTCTTTGACACCATGATCTTCCAATCCAAGCCACCACACAAATGC
This sequence comes from Artocarpus hirsutus, assembly GCA_946598075.1. Lineage (NCBI taxonomy): Eukaryota > Viridiplantae > Streptophyta > Magnoliopsida > Rosales > Moraceae > Artocarpus > Artocarpus hirsutus. The sequence continues at coordinate 58,024 of CAMOHE010054324.1, read as the reverse complement.
AAAGACGAGTGGGCGTCAAACTGCAAGAATGAATTTCCTCACACTTTTCTGAATCTGCTATGTACTCAACACATGAGATAGTAGACTTTTTTTTTTTGAGAAGAACTCTCAGTTTTTCTCTCTGATTGTTCTGTAAAAGTTACGTGAATAAAAAATCTCTTGAGATAACTATTATCTCTCACTTTTTATATATGAGCCATTAATAATTTTTCAATTAATTTCAAATTTGAAATAACCACCATATCAAATATATGGAGAAAGGATATATTCTACATGATCTTATCTCTTTTCTTTTCCTTTTTTTTTTAATTAAACTGAATCACGTTTGTGATTCTTTTAAACTTCACCTTAATTTCACGTTTGGAAAGGATATATATATATATATATATAGGTAAACATAAACTTCACGTTTCCCTTTTCCTTTTTTTTTAATATATATATATATAACATGAACTTCACGTTAACGTGAAGTTCACTTTTTTTTATTTTAATATATATATATATATATTAATTTATTATAAAATCTTATATATCAAAAGATTTAGTTCAAAACCATATATATATATATATCTAAATCTAAATTGAAAAATAAATCACATTTATTTAAGAATAGATTTTAAAATTAATCAATTAATTAATTAATTAACTAATGCTCAGTTAATGTGAAAACATTTATCACATTACATTATGTGTCATAGAGAATATTTTTCTGTGTCACATTAATAATTCAAGTGTGAATTAATTAATTCAGAATTCAATAATTCCAAACTAAATATGTATAATTCATTCTATATATAAATCCAATATAGTGTTATATAGGTGGTATTGGGGACCTATGGACCTATAACCCAAGCTCCAATAAATTTGACAATTAATTAAACTCTTTGATTAATGTGCCAAATTTATTAGTTTCAGTATTATTCCACTAAAAACCTGGAACTAAACTCTTGAGATTATAGTAAAATTACTCAAAGAAAATAAGCGAGTAGTCCATTGATATAATCATTACATATAAGTCAGTCCTCCATAAATAGTTCATAATAAGAGCTAGGTTCAATATCCGTTCACCTCTCTTATTGTATCTTTATTCTTGAGTTTCAATAATTTTCTAATGAACAGTTAATTCATAATCTTATTATGAACGAGCGCTCTACTATTCAAATCTCGAATTATCACTCAAGAGAACTATTTTCTAACTTCTATAAGGAAGGAATAGATTCCATATCTGTATAATATTATTCTCAACCATTTATTACATTATGTTTCCAAGATGCTAAGTTATGATTTATGCTTAGACAAATCTTACCATGTAAGTCAAAAAACATAATATCATAAATAGGAGTCTAATAAATACTCAGGATTAAGACTGTCAAATATATGATCATTATAGTGATAAATTTGAATACTCTATTTGTAATAAATGATTATTAGAGATTTATAATTTATCTGGTCCAATCCTATATAATCTCATTATATAAAGTACCTCCAATCTAATGTCTCTACATTAATAGTCCAGATAATGACTATTTTATTCTAAATGAGATTGGCCTGTACTTGTAATATTTAATTAAAGATCCCAAACTTTAATTAATTATTGCATACTATTTAGATTATTATCTATAAATTTGATCCCTAAGCATATAACACTTATATGCTAAATTTATAGTCACATAAATAATCATGGAATTTCCTTGATGTTCATAAATGTATTCATAATACATATAAGCAACCAAAATAATTATATATTTATTTATTAACAATATGTACAATATCACAGCTTTTAGGGCATCAAACCCAACAGTTTATAGTGGAAACTAAGACTTGTGTTAGTGCTCACCATATGTGTGATAAAAATCCTAATTTGTTTGTTTCATTTATTTCATCTTGTTAAAATCTAAAAGCCTCCATGGTTGTGGAATATGTTGTGTGAATTGGTTTTTTATTGTCTCAAATGTGTCTGACATGATAAAATAATGAACTTGGTTTTAAGATGAACTATAATTTACAAGAGATTTTTCTTTTTGATACGTTCCCATCAAATTTGTGCATTGATTTTTGTTGGGTAATTTTCAATTGTATTTTATAGGTAATTTTATTTTCACTACTGAAAGTGTTAAAGCATCCTATTAAATATGGTTTTCATGTTCAGGGATTTTTATTTTTTATTTTTTATTTTTTTGGTATAGGTTTGGCCTAGCAGTGTAGGTTCAAAGACTGGTGATTGTTTTGGCTTGTAGGGCTTTTTTATTTTATTATTTTGTAGTTCAAGGGTTGAACACATCAACATTTTGGATTTTGTTGTTGGCCCATTTCATTTTTTCCGTGTAATTTTACGAGCTCAATTTTTCAGTTCAAGCATTTTTTAGCATCTATGTGTATTGTTTTTAGGTGTTAATTGCATAATATGGAAGACAATTAATGTAGTTTAAGCTTCAAGGAAGGGAATTGCATTGTGTTGTTTTTTTAGCCTGGAACGTATCAGTTATGATACATTTATTCTATCATTTTTTATGGTATCATTTTTTTATGTCGCTAATTTTTTATTTTATTTTTTTCAAAATTTTCAAAAGTTATTGCAGGGAAAGTTTTCCTAGCTATAATTTCCATATACTCCGACGAGTACTCAACAATAAGGCCTATGGCTATAAATTAGCAAGGAAATAGCTTGCCACTATATGTTTTTAGCGAGGGTGGTTAAGCTATAGTGGGTGAATTAGTAAGGAAATAGTTTGCCACTATATGTTTTTAGCGAGGGTGCTTAAAGCTGTAGCGACAAAATGTTCCTATCTAAAACCCTTTTCTCTGGTTGTGAATTTCCCATTATGTCCTTGTATTCTAGGGACAAATTTGATAATAAATTAGAAAGTTTATTAATTGGGTTCCTACCAAACATTATGCTGAAGTAGATTAACTTGTATTCTAAGCAAATCGTTGTGGTTGTGTAGGTAGTGGTTAACTTGTAATATAAGCAAATCGTTGTCATTGTGCAGACTGGTCCTGATTTTCTTATTAACAATAGGGTGCCAGTCATTCAATTTTGTGAATGACTAGAGTCAAAAATCAATCTTAAACTAATCACAATTAGATAATGTTAATGTTATAGTGTATATTAATCGGTAATAGTGGGACAATAGTAACAAAATTTAAATTATTGTTAAATTTCATCATCGCGTTGTTCATGTTATAATTACACTGGTAAGAGTGTGGCTATAATGCATTGACCATGAAAATTTATGAAATCAAGGCATGTTTGGCACACCGTATTATGTTGTATTGTATTGCATTGCATTGTATTATATTGTATTTATTGTATTGTATTAGTGTTCCATAATACATTGTTTGGTTTTGCACCGTATTAACATGTATTACTGTGATGCCCCTATATAGGGGTTAGCAATATTGAATAAATAAAAATAAACTTAAATACAAAAACATTCAAGACAATAAAACAATGCCCGTGGGTCTATGAGAAAATAAAAATAAACTTTAGATACAAACCACAGTTTTAGTGTAGCACCAAATATTAAAATACAATCATCATTACCATAGTACAATTTTCTAAAGAACTTAACGCAGCCACTACAAAAGTAATACGAATCTTACATAGTCTAGACAAGTTACAAATAAACAAAGTTTTTCCAACGCGTAATCAACAGTGTAGATGCTTATTCCTCGTCAAATAGGTTGCATTGAATTCCACCTGAGAGATGTAAATATAATTGAGATGAGCATCGACATGCCCAGTAAGGAAAACCATTACTCACCTTAAGGTTTTATTCATTGCCACATTAAATCTGCATATTTAGTTAGTTTTCTTCATTATCCAGATTGTGAGATTATTATGATCATATTCTGCGAACACCATAGTTAACCATTACCAAGTTTTATATATATACATATATGCATATTACAATTACTCATTATTCTTAGGTATCCACATTCAGTAGAGTATCACTCAACTCATCGAAACCTAAATGGGCGCACTTGACTACCCTCTAAACATTCCAGGGGTGTTCTAGTGAGGGGACATCAAGCTCCGAGTCATCGCTAAGTCGATACTTATACAGTGCATTCTGGGACTTTCGACCCAAGGGAGCGTCATCACCTACCCCTATTTTATCTTTTAGGGTATTCATGCCTAAGGACGTAACCGCCGCCCTCTTTATGTCTCACTATTCCTCGATATTCAATCATTATTTATAGAGTCAGTTTTCGTAACCATGCTTCTCAATTTACAACATATGTCAAATCATTATGTTCCTCGCTGTATTATACATGACGAGTTCCTCATCATCATGTTATAGATATAATCATATACATTCAAAATATTATATACATATCTTGCAACATAAAGTAACCAAATTTTAATTTACTAAAACCTCACAAAAGATGAGTAATAGAATTCCTACCTTTTTACAAATATTTACTAAAAATTTTTAGCTTACATAGTTCGCCACGTAAGCTTCAAGTATATCGTTATCCTAAAATGTATAAAATAACCATACCTTAACTTAAATCCTAATTTTTAATTATGTCAATTTATCATTTATTTTTATTAGTATGCCATAATCATTAATGTACTAAAATTGTGAATATCACTTTTCTAACTTAATTTTAGAAAATTATAAAATAACAACAAAATAAAAATATACAAATTTTATTTTAGTACAAAATATGTTAAATTAGATTTTAAAATATTTAAAAATAAAATAATTAAAAGTTGGATATTTATTAAAATAAAATTATTTAAAATTACAAACTTTATAGAAAACTATTTATAATTTCTGAAACTTAAATTATTAAATAACTACTCTTATCCTAGTGGTTTGATCATTTTTTATTTGTTCTTGAGGTTAGGAGTTCAAATCCCACCTAAAGCTTCTTTTTATTAATTTTCGGTATGGAAAAGCGATATGTAGTTTTAAGGAAAAACGATGTGTCGTTTTTCTCTTGGAAATCTTTCACAGAAAATCCAGAATTTAATTTCTAATCCCTTTAATCAAATTCTTAGTTTCCTAGCAGCTTCTTAAACATAAAAACTATATATAAGCAATACATCATCATCTCTAAACTTCAAAAACATATATTTCGCAATCTTTATACGAAAATATAGCATAAAATCAAAGTTAAAGTTTTAGAAATCTAACCTCAAAACTTAGTTTAAAATTGTTCGTTGATCTTAAATATCCCAGAGTTTCCTTGATCTATGAGTTGTTAGGATAAAGTTTATGTGATTTTTGTTGAACAATGGGTGGAATTTTAAGGTTTAGACTCTCGGTATAATAGCTACTGCACGAGGAGAATGAAAGCAGAGAAGAGGAAGAACAAGAAGAAGAAGAAAAAGAAAGTGAAGAGGGAGATAGAGGAGCAAGATTAAATAGAGGTAAAGAAGAAAAAGAAAGAAAGAAAAAAAATAATGATAGTCATCCCGTTGAATGTGGGATGTTTGTCTAAGATTCGGTAATAAACAACAAAGAAGAATATAAGAGAAATCTTCACGGCAAGTTTTTGAAGGAAAATGCCAAAATGGAATTTTTGTAATTAACTAATGATTCCAAGGGCATTTCGGTAAATATGCTAAAAAAGTTTAGGAAAATTATAGAAAAATTAAAAATAGTTGAATAATTACTATGGAGTAAATTTTAGATGCGACAAAATTTTATAAAGTTTAATTTGGCACACTAATAATTAAATTTTATACAATTATATCTGTTAAAATAATGGGTATTACAGCTCTCCCCTCCTTTAAAAAATTTCGTCCCTAACATTTCTTATAATTGACGACAACATTGAAACGAATAGGGGTATTTTTCTCTCATTTTAGACTCAAGTTCCCATGTGGCTTCTTCTACAACATAATGTTGCCACATCACTTTCACTAGAGGAATCTCATGATGACATAGCATTTTTACTTCACGATCTAGTACCTAAACTGAAATTTCTTCATAGGTCGTATCTCTCTGAATTGGGATATTTGTCCACATGATCACATGTGAGGGATCGGGTTCATACTTTCTCAGCTCGATACATGGAAGACATTATGTACTTGAGACAATTGTGGCAGTAGATCTAAACAATATGCTAGCGTTTCAATTTGTTCCACAATCTCGAATGGTCTTGTATGCCTTGGTGCTAACTTTCCTTTAACACCAAATCAAGATACACAATGTTTTGGTTTTACCTTCAAAAACACAATCTCCAACCATGAACTCTAAAGGTCGTCTCCTCTTATTCGCATAGCTCTTCTGTCGACTTTCAGCTGTCTTAAGACATTTGCGAATAATCTAGATCTTGTCTATTATTTCTCTGATAAACTGAGGCCCAAGTTCCTGGTGCTCATCCTTTTCAGCTCAACACAACGGAGATCTACAAGGCCTACCTTATAAGGCCTCATACGAAGCCATTCTAATAGTCGCCTGATAACTGTTGTTGTATACGAACTCAACATATGGAACTGTGCGGCCCAATTGGTTCCAAAGTCCAGCACATAAGCTTGAAGCATTTCCTTGAGAACTTGAATGACAAGTTCAGATTGTCCATCTGTTTGAGGATGAAAAGCCGTACTAAAATTCAGTTGATTTCCTAAAGCTTTCTGCAATCCTCTCCAAAATTTTGATGTGAAACGTGTATTCCAATCAAAAACGATCAACATTGGTACTCCATGCAATGTCACTATCTTTTCCACATATAATTGGCATAACTTCGAGACATTATTACTAGTTTTGATTGGGATGAAGTGGGCTATTTTTGTCAAACGATCCATAATTACCCAAATGACATCATGTTCCATTTGAGTCTTAGGAAATCTAGTAACAAAGTCCATCATCACATGGTCCCACTTCCATTTTAGGATAGGTAGGCTCTTCGACTCACCTCTAGGCTTTTGATGTTCTACCTTAACCTATTGACACATCATGCACTTGGAGACAAAAGTTGCTACATCATGTTTCATTCCCCGCTACCAGTATTGTCATTTTAGATCCATATACATTTTAGTACTTCCATGATGAATAACAAACTTTGAACGATGTGCTTCATCTAGCACTGTATGTCTAAGATAAGGATCCTTTGGAACAACTAACCTTCTTTTATAAAGTAGGAACCTTTTTAACTCAATATGCCATCCATCCAATTGTTCACCATTCTGTATTTGTTCCCAGACAATACGTAATCCTTCATCATGCCATTGTCCTTATTTTACTTGCTGGATTAACATGGGAGTTGCTATCATATTGAATAGGAAAGCTCTTTCGTCATCTTCATAATATTGCAAGTTAAGACCAGCAATGGTGATTGGTCGCCTTTAGTCCTCCAATGCTAGACTGGCCATGATTCTGTTGTTCTTATAACTTAGAGCATCTGCCACCACATTTGCTTTTCCAAGGTGGCATTGAATGTTAAAGTCGTAATCCACCATGTATTCAATCCATCTCCATTGTCTTAGGTTAAGATCTTTTTGAGTAAATAAATACTTTAAACTTTGATGATTGGTATAGAGCTCGAACCTTGTGCCATATACACAACATCTCCAAATCTTGAGCACAAAAACCACAGCAGCTAACTCAAGATCATGTGTGGGGTAGTTCCTCTCGTGGGGTTTCAGTTGGCGTGAGGCATAGGTAACTTCTCTTCCATGCTACATTAGCACACAAGCCAAACCATTTATCGAGGTGTCAGTGTACATAGTATATGGCTCCTCATTGTTGGGTATGATAAGCACAAGTGTACTAGTGAGTCTTCACTTTAGTTCTATGAATGCTTCTTCACATTTGTCATCCCATACAAACTTGACATTCTTTCTTGTGAGTCTTGTCAATGGAGGGGCAATCTTCGAAAAGTTTTCCACGAAGCACTGATTTTATCCAGCTAATCCAAGGAAACTTTGAATCTCTAACACGTTCTTAGGTCGTTCCTAATTTAGCACTGCTTCAATCTTGGAATGGTCCACTAAAATGCCTTCTTTAGAGACAACGTGTCCTAAGAACTTTCTAGAAGTCACATTTCTCTCTTCTTGCATAGAGACTGTGTTCTCTCAACGTTTATAGAGCCATATTCAAATGCCCAGCATGCTCTTCTTCAGTTTTGGAATAGATCAGGATATCATCTATGAAAACAATGATAAATTGATCCAAGTACGGTCGAAAGACACAGTTCATCAAGTCCATAAATGCTGCTAGTGCATTGGTCGACTTGAAAGGCTTGATGAGGAATTCAAAGTGACAGTAGCGAGTCCAAAAAGCAATCTTTGGAATATCCCCTTCCCAGATCTTTAGCTGGTGATATCCAAATCGTAAGTCAATCTTTGAGAAGTATCAGGAACCTCCCAGTTGATCAAACAACTGTTAGACATGTATGCCCTAAGGAGTAAAAATGTAATATGTTTTTGGAGACATTTTTATCAACAAAGAATTCATTTATTATTTATATACCAAATCTTGTCCTCTTTACGTTCATATTTGCTTAATGTATGATAAGCAAACAATAGTCTGAGATTGTCGACCTAAACCTTTAAGAATTGGGCATATGATGGACAGATTATGTGGAAGACACGATTCTTAAGGTGACGGTCTAAATCATAAGATATAGGGAATCAAGTTAGGCACTTTATTCATGTGAAGATTGTTATGTTGCCTATATCACTATTGGGAGATGATTTGTTTTAATCATCGAAGGAGGACTCTGTGAATAGAAACATTGGCACATTGTCATAGGTGACAATGTGTTGGATCGGGACATAAAGTGAATTGATTTGATTTAATAATTCTGTCTTGGCAAATTGATTCACTTTAGACAATCATTTGTATTGTATCTTAATCCTGAGATGAATAATGGGCTTGTTGTCTTGACTTGTGTCTTTTGATGTACCAAAGTGTGACATCCACATTTTAACAGTGGTATGCATGTCTGTACGTTAGAGGCATGACTCTTGATAGCATAGACCTATTATTCATAGATATAGAATCCATAGCTCCTCTTTAAGAGTAGTGATATCCTCTTATATGCATTATCCTATAATTGAAAAACTGGAGCGCTCAACCATTTGGATACATAGGTCTAACCGAATGGTATACCGTCTTTAGATGGTAAGTTTTTTGATGGTGAGGTAATGGAACATAAGATAAAAATAATCAGGAGGGTAAGACAGAACTTGTCCTTAAGCTGATTATGGATAATCCTATGGGGATACGATACACTATGATATGTTGTGGAGACTTAGATATACGGGCTTCGTAATTCTATCGAGTTCGAAAATGAAGCTCCAAGCTTTTAGTGGAGTAGCGTTGGAGTTAATATATATATCTAGGATATTGGGTTTCATAATTATCGAGAGCTTGAACTATATAGGTCAATTTGGTCCCCTTTGCTAGCTCACAAAATCTTGTAACGATACAACATGCTTTTTTCAATAATTGGTGACTTATGTTAGATTTATTAGAATGGTTGAAATTTGGAAGAATCAAATAATTCTTGTCTATTTATCAGTTGAATTAATTTTTTAATAAAATTAATTCAAGATAAACTTGTTGAATTATTAGGATCAGATAATTCTTGTCATTTATTAGTTGATTTAATTTCAGATAAATTATATCAAGATAAACTTATAGAATTATTAGGAATCTATTTATTTTCCTTGAGATTATCTAGATAAAGTTGTTTTAATTAGATAACTTCTCTATCGGGTTATTTGAATTAAAACTGAGGCTTTATCTTGTGGAATCTCGGGTGGAAAATAAAAGATTCGCTGAGATTTTTTTTGACAGTTTGGCATGGCGATCCTTAAGTTTGGCCTGCCAATGGGGCAAGTTCGGCCTACCGGTTGGGCAGGTCGGCCTTCCCATGCGCGAATGAAAAATCACTCATTTTTATGCGGATTTCATCCGATATTAATCCGAATTTGATTCTAATTTGAATTTTTGAGACCTTATTTGATAAGGAATGACCCAAGACCTAACCTCTATAAATAGGGTGTGAGTCTCATAAGTTATTTAGATCAATTGAAAGATTAAGAGTGATACTCTACTGGTAAGAATAAGAAAACTCCCTGAGAGCTCTTGTCCACAAATCACGAACACTAGCTTTGGTTTCTCTCAATTGGTTGGAAGGAGAGTCACCTTGAGAAAGAGCTGTACGTGTGAGCCCACAGTCACTCCGATCGTGGATAAAGAATAGCAAAGAAGACCAATTGGTTGAGGCTCTTTTAGAATGTTATTTCTCTTCACGAACTGTGGGAGTTCTTTGGCATTACGAGGTTAGTAAGATCTAGTTATTTATACATATAGTATGTCAAACTTATGTTTTAGAAAATTCTCTGATATAATTTTTTTAAAATTCTACTGCGTACTATTTTTTCAACAATTGGTATCAAAGCTATGGTTTTTACATGAATTTATGAGTTTCTGATCATGCTATACGTATAAATTATGTAATCTTAATCTCTCCTTTGCTTAAATTTAATTTTATAGAGAGTTGGCACTCCAGGGTTTTGTATGTTTATATGTTGTCATGGATTATATGGTGAATATTTATTAATTAATTACTATTGATTAAATTATTATTTAGTTATTTATTAATTAATTAATTTATACTGGTTATGATTCCTTAGAGGTTAGAATGTACATCTAGGCTTTTCATGTAATTAGATGACGGACTATCATTTTCGTCTAGGAATTATTATTTAATTTTAAATTTGTACGAATTTTGTAATTAAATAATTGTTTGGAGATGACGGACCTAGAAGATGGATGATGCCTTGCCAGGTATTTCTTGAGTCTCTAATTTTATGTTTTTGAATTGTTGAAAATAAAATTAATGAATTACGTTAAAAATTGTATTTTCTAGAAAGGGTGATTTTTGCTCGGTCGGCATGCCAAACTCTTAGGTTCCGTAGGCCGATGGTCGCAGATCGACAGGCCGGACGTAAGGTTCGGCAAGCTGTCAACGGGATAGAAATCAGGTGGCTCAAGTGGCAGGCCGAACTTCTAGTTCGGCAAGCCGATTAGTCATGAATTGATAGGCCGATTTGTGAAGATCAGCATGCCGGTGGATCATGACCAGTAGGCCGATCACACAGGTCGGCTTGCTGGCAGAGAGTTGAAATTTTTCCATAAAAGGTGCAGTTTCTCGATGTAGTTTTAATTTTATTTTTGGGACAATTCTAAGAAACATTAAATTTGGATATGATCAAACATATGGAGTATTCGATCTATGCGGGATTGAAGACCTGAAGATTGGATTACATGAAGAAGGATACAGTTTGAGGATTCAAAGATAAAGAATCGATAATATGTTTTGATTATTCTCTTGTAATCTTTATTTTCTATTCTCTACGGTGGAACCATAATATTACAGTTATTTATTATTATTTATTCAAGGATGTCGCTCATATTAAAATTGTTCATACATGTCTTTTAAAATAAAACCTTGATTTCAAAAGATTAAGTAGGAGAAGGTTTTTGAAGAGAGGGCCTAAGGCCTCCATCGTTGGTCTATAGGAAGAACATGGTGGTCCCAACCCCTAGGAAGAGATTTCTATCATGTACCGGATTGAATCTCCGAGTGGATAAGGTATTTTAGTATGATTTATGGTTGCACACCCCTAGGTGGTGATTATAAATCATGGATAAAATATTGAAATGATGGTCATACACTCATGTTAATTTTATTATTAACCTCCCATAGGAGCTTTGTTAATAGAATTAATGGCCAAAGAAACGATTATTAATATATGCTGGATCATACAGGTTCTAGATGACATATATTAATCAGGAGGAGATCCGTGTTCCTAATTGAATTTGGCATGACTCCCCTGGGAGCTTTTTGAATTCTAAGTTGGGAATTATCGTTGTAAGGTTGTGATATTTTCAAGGTTTTGACACATAAACACATTTGTATGTTTTTACATAATTGTGTTATCTTACTAAATTTTTATGATGTGTTAGCTTATGTTTGGTATATGATTCTTTATTGTAGATTAAAAATGTCTAAAAATGCTTTATCTTTGATACTTGACAAAAACCTATTAATCGGAGAGAATTATAATGATTGGAAACGGAACCTGGATATCGTCCATTCTTTTAAGAAACTAAAATTTGTGCTGACAACTCGTTGTCCTCCTGAGCCTACAGGAGACTCAACTAATGAACAATTCCAAGCGTACGATCGCTGAAAAGATGCAAATGATTCGGCCCGCTGCTATGTTATGACTAGCATGAACAATACGCTGCAGGCTCAACATGAGGATTATGAGAATGCTAAGTAGATCTTGGATAATCTAGAAGACATGTGTGGAGGCAAGCCATAACAAAGCGGCAAGGGGTGCTTCGGAAACTCTTAAACTATAAGCAGAGTCTGGGAACATCTATAAAGGAGCACAAGATGTTGGTCATGGGTTACCTCGCTGAGGCACAAACCAATGGAGCCGACATCAATGCTGAAACTCAAATGACTATGGTCTTTGAGACTCTATCAAAAGAATTTATTCCATTTAGAGCTACTTTTAATTTGATCAATAGACAAGATATGACCTTAATAAAATTAATGAAATAGTTACAGGAGTTTAAACTACTAATCAGGGAGTCTTCTGTGGGTAGAGAGGCTAACATGGTAGCTGCTTTTGGTTCCAATCCCAATTCTGGAAATGGAAAGAAGCAACAAGCCAAGGATGGGAAGTCTTCTATTCCTGCTAATAACAAAAGCAAGAAGAAGAAGCAGAAGCAGAAGAACCCAAAGAAGCTTAAGTGCTTCTTTTGCGGGAAAGTCAGGCACATAAAGAAGCATTGCAAGGACTTCCTTTCCAAAGGAGGTATGTGTGATCTTCTGTATTTAGAAACTTGTTTGGTTGAGAAATCCAGTGATATTTGGGTCATAGATTCTGGTGCAACTAATCATGTTTGTGTTTCTCTACAGGGGTTCAAAGAAACGAGAAGTCTGCTTCATCAAGACTTCACGCTTCGAATGGACGATGAATCCTTGGTCTCAGCGGAAGCAGTGGGAGACATCCATCTTTATTTTGATAATTATAGGAATTTAATTTTGCGAGATTGTTTTATGTTCCTAAATTTAAGAGGAATTTAATTTCTGTAGCTTGTTTATTTAAAGACTCTTATTTAGTTTCTTTTAATAATAAAGTAGTGATTTGTAAAAATAAATCTTTTATCTGTTCTAGATGGATGCAAAATAATCTATATTTTAACAAACCTAAGATGAACTTACTACTTACTGCTGAGATAAATGATAATAACTCTAAAAGACTTAAAACTTCTCACTCTAATAAGACTTATCTTTGGCATTTACGCCTTGCTCATATTAATCTTAATAGGATTCAAAGGTTGGTAATGGATAGACCTTTAAGTCACTTAAAGGTGGAATCTATACCTCAATGTGAATCTTGTTTGGAGGGTAAAATGACTAAAAGACCATTTGAGTCTAAAAGTAATAAGGCCGAAGGGGTTCTAGAACTTGTGCATAGTGATGTTTACGGACCGATGAACATCCGAGCACGAGGAGGGTATGAGTACTTTGTCACTTTTATTGATGATTACTCAAGGTATGGGTACGTGTACTTGATGCACCACAAAAGCGAAACTTATGACAAGTTTAGGGAGTTTTGGGCTGAAGTGGAAAAGCAATTGAGTAGACCATAAAGGCACTTCGATCTGATTAAGGTAGTGAGCACCTTTCTGATGAGTTCTTGGGACACTTATTAGAGAGTGAGATTTTATCCCAGTTGACTGTGCTGGGCACTCCACAGTAGAATGGCGAAGCGAAGAGAAGGAATGATACTTTATTGGACATGGTTAGGTCCATGATGAGTTATTCATCATTGCCTTTATCCTTTTGGGGATATGCACTACAAACTGCATGTTTTCTTTTGAACAATATGCCTTCAAAATCGATCCCTAAAACTCCTCACGAGTTGTAGACGGGCAGGAGGAAATCCTTAAACCATATTCACATAAGGGGATGTCCGGCTCATGTCTTATTTAAGGATGCAAATAAGTTGGAAACACGTTCAAAAGTTTACGTATTTGTAGGATACCCAAAAGGGACTAAAGGGGGTTATTTCTATAACCCAAAGGAAAATAAAGTCATGGTCTCAACAAATGCAACTTTCCTTGAGGAAAGTTACATGGACGACTTTAAACCTCAAAGCAAAGTGGTGCTTGAGGAGTTAAGGAGTAATCCAATCACTTCGGAGGTTTTGAACAAAACCGTTCTGATCAGTATAGAAAGACAAAATGAACCTGAACAACAACCTAAGGAGCTTTGGCATATTGGGAAAATCAGGCGTCAACCCAAAAGGTATATGTTCATTGGTGAGGCCTTTTTGGCTAAACCAGATGAACATGACAAGGATCCTTATACTTACACAGAGGCTATGGAGGAAGTTGATTCAAAACTCTAGACAGAGGCCATGAACACAGAGATGAAGTCTATGGAGACTAATCAGGTCTAGGAGCTTGTAGATCTTCCCGAAGGGGTAAAACCCATAGGGTTTAAGTGGATCTACAAGAGAAAAAGAGGAGTAGATGGAAAGTTTGAAACCTTTAAGGCTAGACTGGTAGTTAAGGGGTTATACACAAAAGGAAGGAATCGATTATGAAGAAACCTTTTCGCCTATAGCCATGCTTAAGTCCTTTCGGATTCTTTTGTCCATAGTTGTCGCTCTTGACTATGAGATTTGGCAGATGGATGTCAAGACGGCTTTTCTTAATAGCTATCTTGATGAGTCCATTTATATAGAACAACCAAACTGGTTCAAGGTCAAGGGTCAAGAGGGTAAGGTTGGTAAATTGCTAAAGTCAGTTTATGGACTTAAGTAGGCTTCTTGTTCTTGGAACATAAGATTTGATCAGGTGATCAAGACTTATAGGTTCTCACAAAATATGGATGAGCCATGTGTTTATAAACATATTAAGGATAGGAAGGTGGCCTTTCTACTACAATATATAGATGACATTCTACTAATTAGCAATTACGTTGGGGCGTTGTGATCGGTCAAATTATGGTTGACCAAGCAGTTTGACATGAAGGACTTGGGTGAGGCTAATTTTGTTCTTGGTATCCAAATTTTTCGAGATAGGAAGAACAAAATGATAGCTTTGTCGTAAGCCAGCTACATAAATAAAATTCTCAGGAGGTTTGCAATGCAAGATTCCAAGAAAGGTGGACAACAATCTAGGTCTAGAATTTCTCTTTCTAAGAAAGACTCTCCAAAGTCTAAGGAAAAAAGAGAATACATAAAGAAGGTGCCTTATGCTTCGGCAGTAAGTAGTCTCATGTATGCCATGCTTTGTATACAATCGGATATTTGTTATGCGGTCGGGATTGTAAGTCGATTTCAGGTGAATCTGGGACCGAACCACTAGATTGCGATAAAGCATATTTTCAACTACCTAAGAAGGACTCGAAGGTATATACTTGTGTCTTCGGGTGAGGGTTTGACTCCTCTAGAATATACTAACTCGGATTTTCAATCCTGTCTGAATTCTAGGAAATCGAATTTGGGGTTTGTATTTACTCTAGGCGGCAATGCCATCAGTTGGAGAAGTGTGAAACAAGATTGCACTTTGGATTCAACGATGGAGGCTGAGTATGTGGCAGCTAGTGATGCTTCGAAAGAAGCAATGTGGCTCTAAAAGTTCCTTGGGGATCTTAAGATAGTTCCTAGTATAGATAAGGCGGTATCACTGTACTGTGATAACAGTGTGGCGGTAGCTAATGCTAAGGAACCAAGATTTCACAAGAAGAGTAAGCATATTGATTGGAAGTATCAAGTGATAAAGGACTTCGTCGAGGGTGGGCATGTCACGATGTGCAAAATCATGTTAGAGGACAATTTAGCTGATCCATTCACGAAGACACTTACTAGAAAAGTCTT
Organism: Artocarpus hirsutus; assembly: GCA_946598075.1. Classification (NCBI taxonomy): domain Eukaryota; kingdom Viridiplantae; phylum Streptophyta; class Magnoliopsida; order Rosales; family Moraceae; genus Artocarpus; species Artocarpus hirsutus. The sequence goes on along the minus strand of CAMOHE010054324.1, from coordinate 42,144 downwards.
CGAGAGGTGTGTGGAAGCTATTGCGATGCAAGATTTGTCGTATTTACTCACTTAGTGCAAGTGGGAGAATGTTAGACATGTATGCCCTAAGAAGTAAAAATGTAATATGTTTTTGGAGAAATTTTTATTAATAAAGAATTCACTTATTATTTATATACCAAATATTGTCCTCTTTACGTTCATATTTGCTAAATGTATGATAAGCAAATAATAGTCTGAGACTATCGGCCTAAACCTTTAAGAATTGGGCATATGATGGACAGATTATGAGGAAGACACGATTCTTAAGGTGACGGTCTAAATCATAAGATCTAGGGAATAAAGTTAGGCACTTTATTCATGTGAAGATTGTTATGTTGTCTATATCCCTATTGGGAGTGGTTTGTCTTGGCCATCAGAAGAGGACTCCGTGAATAGAAACATTGGCACATAGTCATAGGTAACGATGTGTTAGATCGAGACATAAAGTGAATTAATTTGACTTAATAATTCGGTCTTGGCAAATCGATTCACTTTAGACAATCATTTGTACTGTATCTTAATCTTGAGATGAATAGTGGGCCCGTTGTCTTGACTTGTATCTTTTGATGTACTAAAGGGTGACACTCACATTTTAATAGTGGTATGCATGCCGGTACGTTGGAGGCATGACTCTTGATAGCGTAGACCTATTATTCATAGATAAGAAATCCATAGCTCCTCTTTAGGAGTAGTGATATCCTCTTATATGCGTTATCTTGTAATTGAAAAACTGGAGCACTCAACCATTTGGATACATAGGTAAAACCGAATGGTATACCGTCTTTAGATAGTAAGTTTTTTGATGGTGAGATAATGGAATATAAGATAAAAATAATCGAGAAGGTAAGACAGAACTTGTCCTTAAGCCGATTATGGATAATTCTATGGGGATACAATACACTATGATATGTTATGGAGACTTAGCTATACGGGCTTTGTAATTCTATAGAGTTCGAGAGTATAGCTCCAAGCTTTTAGTAGAGTAGTGTTGAAGTTGATAATTATGAAATATATATCTGAGACATTAGGTTTCATAATTATCGGGAGCTTGAACTATATAGGTCTGTTTGGTCTCCTTTGCTAGCTCACAAAATCTTGTAACGATACGGCGTGCTTTTTTCAATAATTGGTGACTTATATTAGATTTATTAGACTAGTTGAAATTTAGAAGAATAATGTTTGTTTATCAGTTGAATTAATTTTGTGACAAAATTAATTTAAGATAAAGTTGTTGAATTATTAGGATCGGATAATTCTTGTCTGCTTTGCAGTTAATTTAATTTCAGATAAATTAAATCAAGATAAACTTGTAGAATTATTAGGAATCTATTTCTTTTCCTAGAGATTATCTAGATAAAGTTGTTTTAATTAGATAAGTTCTCTATTGGGTTATTTTAATTAAAACTGAGCCTTTATCTTATAGAATCTCGGATGGAAAATAAAAGATTCGATGAGATTTTTTTTTGGTAGTTCAGCATACCGATCCTCAAGTTCGGCCTACTGATGGGGCAACTTTGGCCTACCGATTAGGCAGATCGGCCTGCCTATGTGTGAATAAAGAATCACACATTTTCACGTAGATTTCATCCGATATTGATCCGAATTTGATTATGATTCGAATTTTTAAGACCTAATCTGATAAGGAATAACCCTAGACCCAACCTCTAAAAATTGGGAGTGAGTCTCATAAGTTATTTAGATCAATTGAGAGATTAAGAGTGATACTCTATTGGTGAGAATCTGAAAACTTCTTGAGAGCTCTTGTTCACAAATCACGAACACTAGCTTTGGATTCACTCAATTGGTTGGAAGGAGAGTCGCCTTGAGGAAAAGCTATACGTGTGAGCCCACGCTCACTTCGATTGTGGATAGAGAATAGCAAAAAAGACCAATTGGTTGACGCTATTCTAGAATGTTATTTCTCTTCACGAACTACGGGAGTTCTTCGGCATTATAAGGTTAGTAAGATCTGGTTAATTTATGCATATAGTGTATCAAACTTATGTTTTGAAAAGTACTATGACATAATTTTTTTAAAATTTCACTGCGTACTATTTTTTCAACAAAAACTCATCAATTCGAGGCAAATGATACTTGTTCTTGATAGTCAATCGATTAAGCTAGTGATAATCGACATAGAGCCTTAACGATCCATTGTGTTTCTTCACAAATAACATTAGAGCTCCCCATGGTGACATACATGGTTAAAAAAATCCTTTCTCTAGTAGTTTGTCTATTTGCTTCCTTACTTCCACCTTCTCAGCAAGTGCCATTCGATACAGGGTAATAGAAACAGGCACTATAGAATTAGATCAATGACAAACTCAATTTCTCTATCAGGTGGAAGTCTAGGCAATTCATCTAGAAAGACATCTAGAAATTTGTCCACCATAGGAATGTGAGAAGATGAATTGTTCCTCTTTGGTTCTCCCTTCAAAGTAAAGATCGTCCCAAAATTGGTGAAATTTCTTTGTCTTCTAACACAAACCCTAAGCACAGGGGCTGGTGTCACTATCCCTTTCTTTGCCTAAAATCTGATGACTTGTCCATTCTCGGTGAACAAAGAGACACGTTTCCAATGACAATCTACTATCACTGGATATTTAGTTAGCCAATCCATTCCTAGGATTACATCAAACTCTGTCAAAGTTATTACATATAGGTCAGCTGATAGTTTATGTTCTCCTATAATAATATACACTGATTTGTAAATTATACATGAAGCTATCCCACCCACTGGTCTACTAAGGGTTAGTGGCAAGCTACATGTTTCTACTTCTAATTGTAATATAGAAGCAAATAGCATGGATATAAATGAATGTGAAGCGTTGATGTCAAACAATACATAAGCCCAAGAATGAGACACGTGAATCATACCATCTACAACGGAGTGATCGGCCGGCTTTGCTTGTCTAGCTATAGTAGTAACAACATAAGCCTGAGCTGGTGCTTTTCCTCTATCATTCTTCCCTTGATTTCCCAGGCTACTACTAGCATTATTATTATTATTATTATTATTATTATACCTACTGGGAAAATGTTGTCTTTGTCTCATTGAACCTTATGGAGTCTCGGTTGAAAATTCTGGTTGGGTTAAAAACTAGAACCTTATGGCCATGGTTAACAGTTGTATTAGGGTTGGAATCCTCATGGTTGAGTAACTAAAACTTGGGAAACTAGCGAGTTTTGCTAGGATACTCCTCAGTTTTGACTCCGTCCCCATACAATAGAGCCAAAATGACTTCCTTGCAGTCTTGGGGCAAATGATGATGGTGCAAGGCGGTTAGGGCAATTTTTTTTCAAATGTCCCACTTGTTAGACATGTATGCCCTAAGGAGTAAAAATGTAATATGTTTTTGGAGACATTTTTATCAATAAAGAATTTATTATACCAAATCTGGTCCTCTTTATGTTCATATTTGTTGAATGTATGATAAGCAAACAATAGTCTGAGACTGTCGGTCTAAACCTTTAAGAATAGGGCATATGATGGACAAATTATGCAGAAGACACGATTCTTAAGGTGATGGTCTATAAACATAAGATCCGCAATCAATGGAATAAAGGTGGGCGCTTTACTCTTGTAAAGATTGTTATGTTGTCTATATTCCTATTGGGAGATGGTTTGTCTTGACCATCGGAGGTGGACTCCGTGAATAGAAACATTGGCACGTTATCATAGGTGACGATGTGTTAGATCGGCATATAAAGTGAATTGATTTGGAAAAATAATTCTATCTTGGCAAATCGATTCACTTTAGACAATCATTTGTATTGCATCTTAATCCTAAGATGACTAGTGGGCCCGTTGTCTTGACTTGTGTCTTTTGATGAGCCAAAGGGTGATACCCACATCTTAATAGTGGTATGCATGCCGGTACGTTGGAGGCATGACTCTTGATGATGTAGACCTGCTATTCATAGATATGGAATCCATAGCTCCTCTTTCGGAGTAGTGATATCCTCTTATATGCGTTATCCTGTAATTGAAAAACTGGAGCGCTCAACCATTTGGATACATAGGTGTAAGTGAATGGTATACTGTCCTTGGATGGTAAGTTTTTCGATGGTGAGATAATGGAACGTAAGATAAAAATAATCGGGAAGGTAAGACAGAACTTGTCCTTAAGCTGATTATGGATAATCCTATGGAGATACGATACACTATGATGTATCATGGAGACTTAGCTATACGGGCTTCGTAATTCTATAGAGTTCGAGAGTGCAGCTCCAAGCTTTTAGTGGAGTAGCGTTGGAGTTGATAATTATGAAATATATATCTAGGATTTTGGGTTTCATAATTATCGGAAGCTTGAACTATATAGGTCCATTTGGTCCCCTTTGCTAGCTCACAAAATCCTGTAATGATACGGCATGCTTTTACAATAATTGGTGACTTATGTCAGATTTATTAGATTGGTTGAAATTTAGAAGAATCAAATAATTCATGTCTGTTTATCGGTTGAATTAATTTTGTGACAAAATTAATTCAAGATAAACTTGTTGAATTATTGGGATCGGATAATTCTTGTCTGTTTATCAATTGATTTAATTTTAGATAAATTAAATCAAGATAAACTTGTAGAATTATTGGGAATCTATTTATTATCCTAGAGATTATCCAAATAAAGTTGTTTTAATTAGATAACCTTTCTATTGGGTTATTTGAATTAAAATTGAGGCTTTATCCTATAGAATCTCAGGTGAAAAATAAAAAATTTGCGTAATTTTTATTTCAGCAGTTCGGCATGCCGATCTTAAAGTTCGGCCTATCAATAGGGCAAGTTCGGCCTGCCTATGCGCGAATTAAAAATCACGCGTTTTCACGCGTTTTTACGTGTATCTTATCCGATATTGATCCGAATTTGATTCTATTTTGAATTTTTGAGACCTTATCTGATAAGGAATGACCCTAGACCCAACCTCTATAAATAGTGAGTGAGTCTCATGAGTTATTCAGATCGATTGAGAGATTAAGAGTGATACTCTATTGGTGAGAATCTGAAACTCCTTGAGAGCTCTTGTTCACAAATCACGAACACTAGCTTTGGGTTCTCTTAATTGATTGGAAGGAGAGTCGCCTTGAGGAAGAGCTATATATGTGAGCCCACACTCACTCTGATCATGGATAGAGAATAGCAAAGAAGATTAGTTGGTTGAGGCTCTTCTAGAACATTACTTCTCTACACAAATTTTGAGAGCTTTTCGGTAAATACAAGGTTAGTAAGATCAGGTTAATTTATACATATAGCATGTCAAATTTGTATTTTAGAAAATACTCTGATTTAAAATTTTTAAAATTTCGCTGCGTATTATTTTTACAATAATTGGTATTAGAGACATCTTTTTTTTTACATAAATTTACGAGTTTGTGATCATGCTATTCGTATAAATTATATGATCTTAATCTCTCCTATGCTTGAATTTAATTTTATAGAGAGTTGGCACTCTAGGTTTCTATATAATATTATATGTTGTCATGGATTATGTGGTGAATGTCTATTAATTAATTATGGTTGATTAAATCATTATTTAATTATTTATTAATTAATTAATTTATACCGGTTATGGTTCTTTAAAGGTTAGAACATGTATCTAGGTTTTTCATGTAATTAGATGGCGGACTATCATCTCCGTCTAGGAATTATTATTCAATTTTAAATTTGTAAAAATTTTGTAATTAAATAATCATTCACAGTAGACGGACCTAGAAGACGGATGATGGCGAACCCATGTATTTCCTAAGTCTCTAATTTTATGTTTTTGAATTGTTGAAAATAAAATTGATGAATTGCATTAAAAAATTATATTTTCTAGAAAAGGTGATTTCTGCTCAGTCGGCATGCCGAACTCTCCAGTTCGGCAAGCCGATGGTCGTAGATCAACAGGCCGGATGTGAGGTTTGGCAGGCCCTCAACAGGGCAGAAATCAGGCGGCTCTAGCGGCAGGCTGAACTTCTAGTTCGGCAGGCCGATGGGTCATGACCGGCAGGCAGACCACACGGATCGGCTTGCCGGCAGAGAGTTAGAAATTTTAATTTTATTTTTGAGACAATTCTGAGAAACATTAAATATAGATTTGACCAGAAATATGGAGTATTCGATTCATATGGGATTGAAGACTTGGAGATGGGATTTATAAGAAGAAGGATACAGCTTGGAGATTCAAGGATGAAAAATTGATAATATGTTTCGATTATTCTCTTGTAATCTTTGTTTTCTATTCTCTCAGGTGGAACCATAATATTATGATTATTTATTATTATTTTGCTTGTAGCTTTGCTTAATTGCTTTGCTTGTCTGCATTATAATATGTTTTGCCATGTATATTGATAACATGTCATATAGAATAGGGAGTGCCGCTCATATTAAAATTATTCATGCATGACTTTTAAAATAAAACCTTGATTTCAAAAGATTAAGTGGGAGAAGGTTTTCAAAGAGAGGACCTAACGCCTCCATCGTTGGTCCATAGGAAGAATATGATGGTCCCGACCCCTAGGAAGGGATTTCTATCATGTACCAGATTAGATCTATGAGAAGATAAGGTATTTTAGCATGATTTATGGTTGCACACACCTAAGTGGTGATTGTAAATCATGGATAAAATATTAAAATGATGGTTATACACTCATGTTAATTTTATTATTAACCTCCCCTAGGAGCTCTGTTAATAAAATTAATGGCCAAAGAAACGATTATTAATATATGCTGGATCATACGGGTCCTAGATGGCATATATTAATCAGGAGGGGATCCGTGTTCCTGATTGAATTCGGCATGACTCCCCTAGGAGCTTGTTGAATTCTGAGTTGGGAATTATCATTGTAAGGTTGTGATATTTTCAAGGTTTTGACACATAAATACATTTGTAAGTTTTTACATGGTTGTGTTGTCTTACGAAATTATTATGAAGTGTTTGCTTATGTTTGGTATATGATTTTTTATTGTAGATTAAAAATGTCTAAAAACGCTTTATCTTCGATACTTGACAAAAACCTATTAACCAGGGAGAATTATAATGATTGGAAACTGAACTTGGTTATCGTCCTTTCCTTTGAGAAACTAAAATTTGTGCTGACAACCCCTTGTCCTCCCGAGCCTACGGGAGACTCAACTAATGAGCAATTCCAAGTGTACGATCGCTGGAAAGATGCAAATGATCAGGCCCGCTGCTATGTTATGGCTAGCATGAACAACGTGCTGCAGGCTCAACATCAGGATTATGAGACTGTTTAGCAGATCCTGGATAATCTTGAAGATATGTTTGGAGGACAAGCCATGACAAAGCGGCAAGGGGTGCTTCAAAAAATCTTAAATTGTAGACAGAGGCTGGGGACGTCTGTAAAGGAGCACATGATGTTGGTCATGGGTTACCTCGCTGAGGCACAAACCCATGGAGCATACATCGATGTTAAAACTCAAATGACTATGGTCTTTAAGACTCTGTCAAAGGAGTATATTCCATTTAGAGCTACTTTTAATTTAAGCAATAGGCGGGATATGACCTTAACGGAATTAATAAAACAGTTACAAGAGTTCGAACTGCTGATCAAGGAGTCTCCTACGGTGGCGAGGCCAATTTGGTGGTTGCTTCTGGTTCCAATCCTAACTTTGGGAATGGAAAGAAACAACGGGCCAAGGACAGAAAGTCTTCTATTCCTACTAACAACAAGAGCAAGAAGAAGAAGAAGAAGAACCCAAAGAAGCTTAAGTGTTTCTTCTGTGAGAAGGTCGGGCACATAAAGAAGCATTGCAAGGACTTCCTTTCCAAAGGAGGTAGGTGTGATCTTTTGTATTTAGAAACTTGTTTGGTTAAGGAATCCAGTGACATTTGGGTCATAAATTCTGATGCAACTAATCATGTTTGTGTTTCTCTACAGGGGTTCAAAGAAACGAGAAGTTTGCTTCATGAAGACTTCATGCTTCGGATGGGCGATGGATCCTTGGTCTTAGCAGAAGGAGTGGGAGATGTCCATCTTCACTTTGATAATTATAGGAATTTAATTTTGCGAGATTGTTTTTATGTTCCTAAATTTAAAAGGAATTTAATTTCTGTAGCTTGTTTATTTAAAGACTCGTATTTAGTTTCTTTTAATAATAAAGTGGTGATTCGTAAAAAAAAATCTTTTATCTGTTCTGGATGGATGCAAAATAATCTATATTTTATCAAACCTAAGATGGACTTACTGCTTAATGCTGAAATAAATGATAATAACTCCAAAAGACTTAAAACTTCTCATTCTAATAAGACTTATCTTTGGCATTTGCGCCTTGGTCATATTAACCTGAATAGGATACAAAGGTTGGTAAGGGATGGACCTTTAAGTCACTTAAAGGTGGAATCTATACCTCAATATGAATCTTGTTTGGAGGGTAAAATGACCAAAAGACCATTTGGGTCTAAGGGCAATAGGGACAAAGGGGTTCTAGAACTTATGCATAGTGATGTTTGCGGACCGATGAACATCTGGGCACGAGGAGGGTGTCAGTACTTCGTCACTTTTATTGATGACTACTCAATGTATGGGTATGTGTACCTGATGCACCACAAAAGCGAAACTTTTGACAAGTTCAGGGAGTTTCAGGCTGAAGTGGAAAAACAATTGGGTAGGCCCATAAAGGCACTTCGATCTGATCGAGGTAGAGAATACCTTTCTGATGAGTTTCTGGGACACTTATTAGAAAATGGGATTTTATCCCATTTGACTGCGTCGGGCACTCCGCAACAGAATGGCATAGCAGAGAGAAGAAATAGGACTTTATTGGACATGGTTAGGTCCGTGATGAGTTATTCATCATTGCCTTTATCCTTTTGGGGATATACACTACAAACTTCATGTTATCTTTTGAATAATGTGCGTTCAAAATCGATCTCTAAAACTCCTCACGAGTTGTGGACGGGTAGGAAGACATCCTTAAACCATATTCGCATATGGGAATGTCTGGCTCATGTCCTGTTTAAGGATGCAAATAAGTTGGAAGCACATTTAGAAGTTTGCATGTTTGTAGGATATCCAAAAGGGACTAAAGGGGGTTATTTCTATAACCCAAAGGAAAATAAAGTCGTGGTTTCAACTAATGCAACTTTCCTTGAGGAGAGTTACATGGACGACTTTAAGCCTCGAAGCAAAGTGGTGCTTGAGGAGTTTAGGAGTGATCCAATCACTCCGGAGGTTCCAAATGAAACCGTTCCAATCAGTGTAGAAAAACCAAACGAACCTGAACAACAACCTAAGGGGCTTCGGCGTAGTGGGAGGATCGGGCGTTAACCCGAGAGGTATATGTTTAATGGGGAGGCCTTCTTAGCTGAACCGGATGAACATGACAGGGATCCTTACACTTACGCAGAGGCTATGGAGGATGTTGATTCAAACCTCTAGACAGAGGCCATGAACACAGAGATGAAGTCTATGGAGACTAATCAGGTCTGGGAGCTTGTGGATCTTCCCCAAGGGGTAAAACCCATAGGGTGTAAGTGGATCTACAAGAGGAAAAGAGGAGTGGATGGAAAGGTCGAAACCTTTAAGGCTAGGCTGGTAGCTAAGGGTTATACGCAAAAGGAAGGAATCGATTACGAGGAAACCTTTTTGCCTGTAGCCATGCTTAAGTCTATCCGGATTCTCTTGTCCATAGCTGCTGCTCTCGATTATGAGATTTGACAGATGGATGTCAAGACGGCTTTTCTAAATAGCTATCTTGATGAGTCCATTTATATGGTACAACCAGACGGGTTCAAGGTCAAGGGTCAAGAGGGTAAGGTTTGTAAGTTGCTAAAGTCAATTTATGGACTTAAGAAAGCTTCCCGTTCTTGGAACATAAGATTTGATCAAGTGATCAAGACTTATGGGTTCTCACAAAATGTGGATGAGCCATGTGTTTACAAACACATTAAGGAGGGGAAGGTGGTTTTTCTACTACTCTATGTGGATGACATTCTGCTAATTGGCAATGACATTGGGGCATTGTCATCGGTCAAATTATGGTTGCCCAAGCAGTTTGACATGAAGGACTTGGGTGAGGCTAATTTTGTTCTCGGTATCTAGATCTTTTGGGATAGGAAGAACAAAATGATAGCTTTGTCACAAGCCAGCTACATAGATAAAATTTTCAGGAGGTATGCAACGTAGGATTCTAAAAAAGGTGGGCAACCATCTAGGTCTAGAATTACTCTTTCTAAGAAAGACTCTCCAAAGTCTAATGAAGAAAGAGAATACATGATGAAGGTACCTTATGCTTCGGCAGTGGGTAGTCCCATGTATGGCATGCTTTGCACATGACTGAATATTTGTTATGCGGTCGGGATTGTAAGTCGATTTCAGGAGGATCTAGGACTGAACCATTGGGTTGCAGTTAAGCATATTTTCAAGTACCTGAGAAGGACTTAAAGGTATATGCTTGTATATTCAGGTGAGGACTTAACTCCTCTAGGATATACTGACTCGGATTTTCAATCTTGTCTGGATTTGAGGAAATCAACTTCTTGGTTTGTGTTAACTCTAGGCGGCGGTGCCATTAGTTGGAGAAGTATGAAGCAAGATTGCACTTTGGATTCAACGATGGAGGCCGAGTATGTGGCAACTAGTGATGCTTCGAAAGAAGCAGTGTGGCTCCGCAAGTTCCTTGGGGATCTTGAGGTAGTTTCTAGTATGGATAATGCAGTATCACTATACTATGATAACAGTGTGGCGGTAGCTAATGCTAAGGAACCAAGATTTCATAAGAAGAGTAAGCATATTGATCGGAAGTATCATGTGATAAAAGACTTCGTCGAGGGCTAGCATATCACGGTGTGCAAAATCAAGTGGGCGGACAATTTAGCTGATCCATTCACGAAGACACTTACTAGGAGAGTCTTCGAGAGGCATGTGGAAGCTATAGGGATGCGAGATTTGTCATATTTACTCACTTATTGCAAGTAGGAGATTGTTAAACATGTATGCCCTATGGAGTAAAAATGTAATATGTTTTTGGAGACATTTTTATCAATAAAGAATTTATTATTTATATAAATACCTAATATTGTCCTATTTACGTTCATATTTGTTGAATGTATGATAAGCAAACAAAGTCTGAGACTGTTGGTCTAAACCTTTAAGAATTGGGCATATGATAGATAGATTATGCGGAAAACACGATTCTTAAGGTGACGGTCTAAAAACATAAGATCCGCAATCGATGGAATAAAGTTGGGTGCTTTATTCATGTAAAGATTGTTATGTTGTCTATATCCCTATTGGGAGATGGTTTGTCTTGACCATCGGAGGTGGATTCTGTGAATAGTAACATTGGCACGTTGTCATAGGTGACGATGTGTTGGATCGGGACATAAAGTGAATTGATTTGGATTAATAATTCTGTCTTGGCAAATCGATTCACTTTAGACAATCATTTGTATTGCATCTTAATCCTGAGATGACTAGTGGGCACGTTGTCTTGACTTGTGTCTTTTGATGTGCCAAAGGGTGACACCCACATCTTAATAGTGGTATGCATGCCGGTACGTTGGAGGCATGACTCTTGATGACGTAGACGTATTATTCATTGATATGGAATCCATAGCTCCTCTTTAGGAGTAGTGATATCCTCTTATATGTGTTATCCTATAATTGAAAAACTGGAGCGCTCAACCATTTGGATACATAGGTTTAACCGAATGGTATACTGTCTTTGGATGGTAAGTTTTCCGATGGTGAGATAATGGAACGTAAGATAAAAATAATCAGAAAAGTAAGACAGAACTTGTTCTTAAGCCGATTATGGATAATCCTATGGGGATACGATACACTATGATATGTCATGGAGACTTAGCTATATGGGCTTCGTAATTCTATAGAATTCAAGAGTGTAGCTCCAAGCTTTTAGTGGAGTAGCATTGGAGTTGATAATTATGAAATGTATATATAGGATATTGGGTTTCATAATTATCGGGAGCTTGAACTATATAGGTCCATTTGGTCCCCTTTGCTAGCTCACAAAATCCTATAACGATACGACATGCTTTTACAATAATTGGTGACTTATGTCAGATTTATTAGATTGGTTGAAATTTGGAAGAATCAAATAATTCATGTCTGTTTATCGGTTGAATTAATTTTGTGACAAAATTAAATCAAGATAAACTTGTTGAATTATTGGGATCGGATAATTCTTGTCTGTTTATCAATTGATTTAATTTTAGATAAATTAAATCAAGATAAACTTGTAGAATTATTGGGAATCTATTTATTTTCCTAGAGATTATCTAGATAAAGTTGTTTTAATTAGATAACCTTTCTATTAGGTTATTTGAATTAAAATTGAGGCTTCATCTTATAGAATCTTGGGTGAAAAATAAAAGATTCTCGTGATTTTTATTTCGGCAGTTCGACATGCCGATCTTAAAGTTTGGCCTGCCGATGAGGCAAGTTCAGCCTGCCTATGCGCGAATTAAAAATCACACGTTTTCACGCGTTTTTACACGTATCTTATCCGATATTGATCCGAATTTGATTCTGTTTTGAATTTTTGAGACCTTATCTAATAAGGAATGACCCTAGACCCAACCTCTATAAATAGAGAGTGAGTCTCATGAGTTATTTAGATCGATTGAGAGATTAAGAGTGATACTCTACTGGTGAGAATGTAAAACTCCCTAAGAGCCCTTGTTCACAAATCATGACACTAGCTTTGGGTTCTCTCAATTGATTGGAAGGAGAGTCACCTTGAGGAAGAGCTGCATGTGTGAGCCCACACTCACTCTGATCGTGGATAAAGAATAGCAAAGAAGACCAGTTGGTTGAGACTCTTCTAGAACGTTACTTCTCTGCACATATTTCGAGAGCTTTTCGACAAATACAAGGTTAGTAAGATTAGGTTAATTTATACATATAGCATGTCAAATTTGTGTTTTGGAAAATACTTTGATTTAAAATTTTTAAAATTTCGCTGCGTATTATTTTTTCAACACCACTTGTCCACAGTTATGACAAGCGTACACCTAGAAACGACCACTGCTAGAAGATCCACCACCAATAGTCTCTACACTATGCTGAGTAACCTACCCTTGTGACTTCTCCTTCTTGCCTATCTTCTTTTGACACCCACCAGAACCCTTATAATTTCCATAGGAATTGTTCAGTTCTGTCTTTGCTTGCTAGGCTATAGCTACAACTTCAAGAAAGTCTGTTGATAGAATAGCAACTATCATCTGTCTGATTTTTGGCCTTAGATTATTTTTGAATTTCTCACACCTCGCCATTGGATTAAGTTTGAATCAAGCTTAATATTCTTCTACCTTTATATCCCCTTGTACCAAGTTTTCAAATTCTTGCATCATCGCTTGCCTATGGCTTTGGGGAATATAAGTGTTACGAAATATGGTCTCGAACTGCTCCCCCATGAGGTTCGACACGTCATAGTCATCTTTCTGTAGATCCCACCATTCTTTGGTTTTACCCTCAAATATATATGTTGAAAAGCTAACCTAATACTCTTGTGGGACCCTTAAGGTATTTAACTTCTTTTTGACCGCCTTAAGCCATTATTTTGCTATGATAGGAATAGGTTCTCCACTAAATGTAGGGGGTTTCTACTTCATAAACTCCTTCAATAAGGGTAAATGTCATTGCTCAGGATCACGAGCCTTTGCTAGTCTTTGCACATTTTGCAAGGCTTAAAGAATTTGTCCTAGATTATCCACTTCTGGTGCAACTGGTTGAGGCTATGCTACCCATCTCGGTTGCTCAACTCCTTGAGCTTGTTCCATCAGTTCAGGTTGCTCAACCTGCTGAGCATGTTCAACCAGTTGTGATTGCTCAGACGATTGTACTTGACACCTTGGCGGCATAGTTTTCTACTGATTGCGTATATTTAGCCAGGATTAGTACCCAATGATGATGACATTAACATTTAACTTTAAAACTATTTCAAAAGATCAATTTTTAAGGCAGTGCTATGTCCCCTAGGTTAATCGAACCTAGGCTTTGATACCAAAAATGCTATAACGCCCCTACCTAGAGGTTAGTAGTATTGAATAAATAAAAATAAACTTAAATACAAAAACATTCAAGACAATAAAACAATGGCCATGGGTCTTTGAAAATAAATAGAAAATAAAAATAAACTTTAAATACAAACCACAGTTTTGGTGTAGCACCAAATATTAAAATACAGTCACTATCACCTTAGTAAAATTTCCCAATTAACTTAACATAGCCACCAAAAAGTAATACAAATCTTACATAATCTAGACGAGTTACAAATAAACAAAGTTTTTCCAACACATAATCAATAGTGTAGATGCTTATTCCTCGTCAAACAATTGCACAAAATTCCACTTTAGAGATGTAAATATAATAGGGTTGCGCACCAACATGTCCAATAGGGAAAACCATTACTCGCCTTAAGGTTTTATTCATTCCCACATTAAATCTACATGGTTAGTGAATTTTCATCATTATCCAGATTATCAAATTTATTATGATCATATTCCATGAATATCATAGTTAACGATTACCAAGTTTCATACATATACATACATACAAAAATTACAATTCCTCATTATTCCTAGGTATTCACATTCTATAAAGTATCACTCAACTCATCAAAAAACAAATGGGCAAGCTTGATCACCCTCCAAACATTCGAAGGGTCTTCTGGTGAGGGGAAATAAAGCCTTGAGTCCACACCTAGTCGATTCTTGTACAATGTGTTATGGGACTTTTGACCCAAGGGAGTGTCATCACCATCCCCTATTTTACCTTTTAGGGTATTCGTGCCCAAGGACGTAACCGCTACCCTCTTCACGTCTCACCATTCCTCTATATTCAATCGTTAGTTATAGAGTCAGTTTTCCTAACCATGCATCTCAGTTGACAACATGTATCAAATCATTATGTTCCTCGTTGTACAATACAGATGAGTTCCACATCATCATATTATAGATATAATCATATACATTCAAAATATCATATACATATCTTGCAACATTAAACAACCAAATTAAATTTACCAAAACCTCACAAAAGATGAGTAATAGAATCTCTACCTCTTTACAAATATCCACTAATAATTGCCAGCTTATATAATTCATCACGTTAGCTCCAAATACGTTGTTTTCCTAAAACATATAAACTAACCATACTTTAACTTTAATCCTAATTTTTAATTATGTTAATTTATCATTTATTTTTATTAGTGTGCCATAATTATTGATGTACTAAAATTATAAATGTCACTTTTCTAACTTAATTTTAGGAAATTATAAAATAACAACAAAATAAAAATATACGAAACTTATTTTGGTATGAAATATGTTAAATTAGATTTTTAAAATAAATAATACGATTTTAAAATATTTAGAAATAAAATAATTAAAAAGTTGGATATTTATTAAAATAAAATTATTTGAAATTACAAACTTTATAGAAAACTATTTATGATTTCTGAAACATAAATTATCAAATAACTGCCTTTGTACTATTGGTTTGGCCCCTTTTCATTTGTTCCTAAGGTTGGGGGTTCGAATCTTATTTGAAGCTTCTTTTTATTAAATTTTTGTATAGAAAAACTACATATTATTTTAAGAAAAATGACATGTAGATTCTGTAAAAATGGCATGTAGTTTTGTGAAAACAACATGTTATTTTTCACCTCGAAATCTTTCATAGAGAACCTCAAATTTGTTTTCTAAGCACTTTAATCAAATTCTTAGTTTCCTAACCACTTCTTAACATAAAAACTATATATAAACAATACATAATCATCTCTAAACATCAAAAACATATATTTCACAATCTTCATACTAAAATACAACAAAAAATCAAAGTTAATGTTTCAGAAATCTAACCTCAAAACTTAGCTCAAAAGTATTGTTTGATCTTGAATATCCCCGAGTTTCCTTAATCTATCAGTTGCTAGGATAAAGTTTATGTGATTTCTATTAAACAATGGGCGGAATTTTGAGGTTTGGACTCTCAATATAATAGCTACAGTGCGAAGAGAATGAAAGCAGAGAAGAGGAAGAACAAGAAGAAGAAAAAGAAAAAGAAAGCGAAGGGGGAGACAGAGGAGCAAGATTAAAAAGAGGAAAGGAAGAAAAAGAAAGAAAGAAAGAAATAATGATAATCATCCCGTTGAATGTGGGATGTTTGTCTAAGATTCGATAATAAACAACAAATAAGAAGATAAGAGAAATCTTCACAGCAAGTTTTTGAAGGAAAATGCCAAAATGGCTTTTTTATAATTAAATAATGATTCTAAGGGCATTTCGGTAAATATGCTAAATAAGTTTAGAAAAAGTATAGAAAAATTAAAAATAGTAAAATAATTACTATGGAGTAAATTTTAGATGCGACAAAATTTTACAAAATTTAATTTGGCACACTAATAATTAAATTATACACAAGTATATTCGTTAAAAAAACAGGTGTTACAATTACACTATACAATGTTTGTTTGCAACCGTATGACATAATATTAATATTGAAACTTTAAATATAGTAAATTTAAGTCATGGTTCTGGGGTTGAAATTCAAGACTAGGTCGAGGTCGGGATTTTCTTGTGACACCCAAGAATTTCTAATACATTAAAAATGTAATAACTTAAGAATTACATTAAGTAGAAATATGTGTCACTAGGATTATTGTTTAGTTCAATTATTTTGATAAATTCTATAAAAGCAAAAATGAGATTTTTAAGGGTAAAAAATCATGCCATAATCTTATACGAGAAAGGAATGATATAAAAATAAGCTGAAAAGCTTAATTGTTGCAAAATGTATTGCAACAAATGCTAAGACAAAAATATAGTTTAGAAAAATGCTGTATAATAATATGAAAAATATACGGCATTAGAATAATGCAGTGTCAGAAAATACAGTGATAAAGTTATGTAGTATAGAAATTACATTACAAAAGTAATACAGTATCGGAATTGGACTGTTTAAGGTTAAGCAGTATAGAAATTGGATTGCTTAAAGTTAAAATAGTATAGGAATAATACTATTGGGAGGACATGAATGAGTAAGGAATGCTGTGTAAACTTGTAATAGTATAGAGAATATACCAACAGTATAAGAAAAATATTATCAGTATAAATTTGGATAGTATAAAGTCAAACAGTATAGGAATTACGTTAAGCGGTGAATGTAAATAAGTATGGGAGGTTGTGGGACCTCATGAATAGTATAGAAAAGAATACCAACAGTATAGAAAAAATACTATCAGTTTAAATTTGGATTGTATAAAAATTAATGTGAGACCCACCTAGGTGCCACTTTTAAGGTGAAAAAACTACCACCACATCCCTTGTTGTGGTCCAATCCTGCCATGCCAAATTACGCCAACTTTTTATCACAAATGATATTAAGTGATGACTAATGATAATGAGTCAACAAATTTGGTAAAAATCAAGTTTTACTCATCATTTGTTTTCATGCAACATGAACCAAAAAAAAAGGAGGGGACACTCCAAAGGTGGAAAATGTGCCACCTCTCCCTTGGTAGAATCAACAAGTATTGTTGAGCAATTTTTCCTTTGCAAACAAGTCCCTAGAGTGATGTCTATATATAGCCAAGGACTTGTTGGAAATAACAAGTTTGGTTTTCATGAAAATTTTTCCCATTTCTTCCTCATGAAAAACGCCCACCCTATGCCATTTTCTCTCAAAAGTTTGACAAATTCTAAGTCTTGAAATCATGTATTGAAGCAAGTTAGTGTTGAAGATCAAGGATAAGCAATTGTGTAGGTAAAAATCCAAAATTTACTATGGGTTTTTAGTGTTTTCCATTGGGTTTTAGATGGATTTTTGATAGATTATGGTATGGACCTTGTCAAGGAGGGTTTGCAAGGCTGAAGGCATCAAGGAAAGGATCAAAAAGCTTGGGAGAGTTTGGGTAAAATTCTAAACTCAAGTCATGAAAGTTTATGTTTTACTATGCATACTAAGTGTTTGATGTATGTTATGAGCTATGGTATGTAAAATGAATATTATAGCATGATTGTTTTATGTTTTATATTGATGGTGATGATGACAGAAAGAACGAAAGTAGGGCTTTGTATTTAAAAGTTGAAAATTATTAAATTTTGTATTTTATACAAAGTTTAACTAGTTTTTAAAGGAATAGGATTTTAAGGGCATAAAGGCCAATTTATTTTCCAAACATGGTAAAGGATCTACAAAAACAGTGAGGGAAACAATTTTTGTGAACAATTAAGTTGCAAAGTTTTGTAAAAATTTGGTAGATTTGAAAATCAACAAAAAAGTCCACTGTTGTTAGACATGTATACCCTAAAGAGAAAAATTTAATATATTTTTGGAGACATTTTTATTAATAAAGAATTTATTTATTATTCATATACAAAATTGTTGTCCTCTTTACATTTATATTTGTTGGATATATGATAAGCAAACAAAAGTCTGAGACTATTGATCTAAGCCTTTAGAATTAGGCATATGATGGGCAAATTATGCGAAAGACATGATTCTAAAGGTGATGGCCTAAATTATAAATCTGCAATCGAGAGAATAAAGTTTGGCACTTTATTCATGCAAAGATCGTTATGTTGTCTATATCCCTAATGGGAGATGGTTTGTCTTGGCCATTGGGAATAGACTCCACGAATAAAAACATTGGTGCATTGTCATAAGGTGACAATGCACTAGATCAGGACATAAAGTATAATTAATTTAGATTAACAAATTCCGTTTCAACAAATCAATTCACTTTAGCCAATCAAATGTGTTGTATTTTAATTCTGAGATGGATAATGAGCCCGTTGTCTTGACTTATGTCTTTTGATGTGTCAAAGGTTGCCATTCATATTTTATGATGGTGCCCATACCGATACATTTGAGACATGATTCTTGAAAGCATAGACTTGTTATTTATAGATACAGAATCGATAGCTCCTCTTTAGGAGTCAATGATTTCCTCTCACGTGCGTTATCCTATAATTGAAAAACTAGAGCAATCAACCATTTGGATACATAGGTGCAACCAAATCGTATACTATCTTTGGACGGTAAGTTTTAAGATAGTGAGATGATGGAACGTAAGAGAAAAATAATCAAAAAAGTAAGATAGAATTTATCCTTTTGCCAATTATGAATAATCCTATGGAGATACGATACATTATGATATGTCATGGAGACTTAGCTATTCGGGTTTTGTAATTTTATATAGTTCGAGAGTGCAGCTCTAATCTTTTAGTGGAGTAGAATTAGAGTTGATAATTATGAAATGCATATTAGAGATATTGGGTTTCATAATTATCAAGAGCTTTAACTATATAAGTCCATCAGGTCCCCTTTACTAGCTCATAATAAATCTTATAATGATACAGCGTGTTTTTCCAATAAATTGGTGACTTATGTTAAATTATCCGATTGGATGAATTCAATAGGATCAGATAATCCATGTCTGTTTATCGGTTGAATTAATTTTGTGAAATTTAATTCAAGATAAACTTGTTGAATTATCTAAAATATTTATTTTCCTAGATATTATCTAGATATGGATATTTTAATCAGATAACTTCTCTATTAGGTTATTTGACTTAAAACTAAAGCTTTATCCAAAGAATCTTGTGTGAGAAATAAAAAATTCACAAGGATCATTTATTAGAAGTTTGGTAGGCCGATCTACCAGTTGAGCCTACCGACCAAGAGATAATCTGATCACGTGTTTTTACATGATTTTATCATATATTGATCATAATTCAAATTTTTGAGGCCTTCTCTAATAAAGACTAACCCTTGGTCCAACCTCTATAAATAAAGAGTGAGACTTCATAGTTATTCATATAAGTTGAGAGATCAAGAGTGAGCACTATATTCTGTGAGTCTCCAAAACTCCTTTGAAAAGCTATAGTTTACAAATCACGAACAGTAGTTTTGGGTATTTCTCAATTGGTTGGAAGGAGAGTCACTGAGGAAGAGCTGTATGACATGTGCCTACATGCACTTCGATCTTGAATAGAGAATAGCAAAGAAAACCAGTTGGTTGAGGCTTTTCTAAAACGTTCTTCTCTACAATGATTATAAGAGCTCTTTAGCAAACAAGGTTAGTAAGATCAAGTTAATTTATGCATATGGCATATTAAGCTTATGTTTTAGAAAATACTCAGATGAAAAAATTTTAAATTTTTGGTGCATACTATTTTTCTAATAATTGGTATCAAAGCCATGGTTTTTACGTAAGTTTATGAGTTTATGATCATGCTATATGTATAAATTATATGATCTTGATCTCTAATATGCTTGAATTTAATTTTTTAGAGAGTTGACACTCTAGAACTTCTATATATGTATATATATATTGTCATGTATTATATAGTGAATGTTTATTAATTAATTATGGTTAATTAAATTATTATTTAATTATTAATTAATTAATTAATTTATGCTAGTTATGGTTCCTTAGAGGTTAGAATATGTATCTAAGTTTTTTATATAATTAGATGGTGGTCTATTATCACCGTCCAAGAATTATTATTTAATTTTAAATTTGTAAGAATTTTATAATTAAATAATCATTCGAAGAAGATGAATCTAGAAGATGGATGATAACATTACAAAAGTATTTCTTGAGTCTCTAATTGTATGTTTTTGAATTTTTGATTATATAATTGAAAACTACATAAAAACTATATTTTTTGGAAGTTGTGATTTCTACTTGATCGGCAAGCCAAACCACTAGGTTTAGCAGGCTGATGGTCGCTGATCGGTAGGCCGAATCTCTAGGACGGTAGGCTATCTGCGGGGCAAAATTCTGACGGCTCTGGTTGTAGGCCAAACTTTCAAGTTGAGTAGGCCGATCTATTTGACTGGTAGGCCAAACTGTGAGGATTGGTAGGCTGAAGGTTCATGACCAGTAGGCTGATTATACACATCAACATGCTGACAGAGAGCTTTGAATTTTCAAAAAAGGTGTGTTTTTCAGTGCAATTTTGATTTTATTTTTGAGACAATTCTACGATACATTAAATTTTGATATGATCGGAAATATGGAGTTTCAATTTATGGGGATTAAAGACATGAAGATGGATAGTGTATGAAGAAGGATACAATTTGAAGTTTCAAGGATGAAGAATCAATAATATGTTTCGATTTATCTCTTGTAATCTTTGATTTCTTTTCTCTAGGATGGAACCATGATACTATGGCTATTTATTATTATTTTGCTTGTATCTTTGCATGATTGTTTTGCTTGCCTCTATTATAATATGTTTTACCATGTATGTTGATAACATGTCATATAGAATAGGGAATGCCGCTTATTAAAAATTGCTCATGCATATCTTTTAAACTAAAACCTTGATGTCAAAAGATTGAGTGGGAAAAGGTTTTCGAAGAGAGGACTTAATAGCTTCCATCGTTAGTCCATAGGTAGCACATTGTGGTTTTGACCCCTAGGAAGGGACTTCATCTTTTGATGGCTTGGATCTCTGAAAGGATAAGGTATTTTAGCATGATTTATCATTGCACACCCCTAGGTGGTGATTATAAATCATGGATAAAATATTGAAACGATGGCTATACACTCATGTTGATTTCATTAGTAGCCTCCCCTAGGAGCTCTGTTAATAAGATTGGTGGCCAAGAAACGACTATTAATATATGCTGGATCATATGGGTTCTAGATAGCATATATTAATTAGGAGGGGATTTGTGTTCCTAATTGAATTTGGCAAGTCTCTCCTAGGCGGCTTTTTGACTTCTGAGTTAGGAATTATCATTGTACAATTGTGATATTTTCAAAGTTTTGACACACAAGCACATTTTATGTTTTACATGATTGTGTTAGCTTACTAAATCATTGCGGTATGTTTACTTATGTTTGGTATATGATTTTTTATTATAGATTTAAAATGTCTAAAAATGCTTTATCATCGATACTTGACAAAAACCAATTAATTGGTGAGAATTTTAATAATTGGAGACGGAACCTGAATATCATCCTATCCTTGAGAAACTAAAATTTATGCTAACAACAATGTGCCCTCCTAAGTCTATAGGAGATTCCACTAATGAGCAAATCCAAACCTATGATCGCTAGAAAGATGCTAACGATCAGGCTCGTTGTTATGTTACAGCCAGCATGAATAATAAGCTAAAGGCTTAACATGAAGATTATGAGACTGCGAAGCAGATCTTGGATAATCTTGAATACATGTTTGGAGGCCAAGCCCTAACAAAACAGCAAAGGGCACTTTGGAAACTCTTAAACTACAAACAAAGATAGGGGACTCCTATAAAGGAGCATATGAAGTTGGTCATGGGTTACCTTGCTGAGGCTTAAACCAATGGAGCTGACATTGATGCTGAAACATAGATAACTATGGTTTTTGAGACTCTATCTAAGGAGTTTATCCCTTTTAGAGCATTATTTAATTCAAGCAATAGAAGGGATATGACCTTCACTAAGTTAATGAAGCAGTTACATGAGTTCAAAAATTTGATCAGGGAAGCTCCTGCTGGTGGTGAGGCCAACTTGGTAGCTACTTCTAGTTCCGATCCTAACCCTAGGAATGGAAAGAAGCAATGGGCTAAGAACAGGAAGTCTTCTATTCCTACAAATGGCAAGAACAAGAAGAAGAAAAAGAAGAACCTGAAGAAGTTTAAGTGCTTTTTTTGTGGCAAGGTTGGGCACATCAAAAAGAATTGCAAGGACTTCCTTTCATGAGGATGTAGGTGTGATCTTCTGGTTATTTAAACTTATTTGATTGAGGAGTCCAATGACACTTGGGTCATAGATTCTGGGGCAACTAATCATGTTTGTGTTTCTCGATAAAGGTTCCAAGAAACGACAAGTTTGCTACATTAAGACTTCATGCTTTAGATGGTCGATGGATCCTTAGTGTTGGCTAAAGTAATGGAAGACATCCATCTTCGTTTTGATAATTATAGGAGATTAATTTTACGAGATTGTTTTTATGTTCCTAAACTAAAAAGGAATTTAATTTCTATAGCTTATCTATTTAATGACTCTTATGTAGTTTCTTTTAATAATAAAATGATGATTCGTAAAAAAAAATCTTTTATCTGTAATGGATGGATGCAAAATAATCTATATTTTATCAAACCTAAAATGGACTTACTGCTAAACATTGAGATTAATGATAATAACTCTAAAAGACTTAAAACTTCTCATTGTAATAATACTTATCTTTGGCGTTTGTGACTAGGTTATATTAACCTAAATAGGATTCAAAGGCTAGTAAGGGTTGGACCTTTAAGTCATTTAAAGGTGAATCTATACCATAGTGTGAATCTTGTTTGGTGGATAAAATGACCAAAAGACCATTTAGGTCTAAGGGCAATAGGGCCAAAGGGGTTCTAAAACTTGTGCATATTGAAGTTTGTGGTCTTATGAACATCCGAGTACAGGAGGCTATGAGTATTTCATCACTTTTATTGATGATTATTTAAGGTATGAGTAAGTGTACCACAAAAGTGAAACTTATGACAAGTTCAGGGAGTTTCAGGCTCGAGTAAAGCAATTGGGTAGGCCCATAAAGATACTTTAATATGATCAAGGAGGTAAATAACTTTCTAACAAGTTCTTGGAACACTTATTAGAGAATGGGAGTCTATCCTGTTTGACTGCAACAGGCACTCTGCATTATCTTGTAATTGAAAAACTAGAGCACACAACCATTTGGATACATAGGTGTAACCGAATGGTATACTATCTTTGGATGGTGAGATAATGGAACGTAAGAGAAAAATAATCTAGAAGTAAGACAGATTTTATCCTTAAGCTGATTATGGATAATCCTATGGAAATACGATACATCATGATATGTCATGGAGACTTAACTATTTAGGCTAATTTTATATAGTTTGAGAGTGCAGCTCTAACTTTTAGTGGAGTAACGTTAGATTTTATAATTATGAAATGTATATCAGGGATATTGGGTTTCATAATTATTAGGTGTTTGAACTATATAGGTCCTTTAGGTCCCATTTGCTAACTCATACTAAATCCTGTAACAATACTTTATGCTTTTCTAATAAATAGGTAACTTATGTTAAATTATCATTATTATATTGGCTGAAATTCGATAGGATCAGATAATTCATGTCTATTTATCAATTGGATTAATTTTGTGAAAATTAATTCAAGATAAACTTGTTGATTAATTTGAAATATTTATTTTCTTAGAGATTATCAAGATGTGTTTTTTTTAATCAGACAATTTTTCTATTGGGTTATATGGCTTAAAACTAAAGCTTTATCTAAAGAATCTCGAGTGAAAAATAAAAGATTCGTAGGGATCATTTATTATAAGTTTGATAGGCCGCTCTTAAGGTTCAACTAGCCAATGGAGTAAATTCGACAGGTCAATCTGCTAGTTCGACCTGCCGACTAAGCTATTATTCACAAATCACAAATGGTAGTTCTGGGTATTTCTCAATTGGTTAGAAAAAGAGTAACTGGGGAAGACCTGGACAACATATGCGCACACGCACTCTGATCGTGGATAGAGAATAGCAAAGAAGACCAGTTGGTTGAGGCTTTTCTGGAACATTCTTTTCTACACTGATTGCAGGAGCTCTTTGGCAAACAAGGCTAGTAAGATCCAGTTAATTTATGCATATAGTATGTTAAACTTGTATTTTAAAAAATACGCTAATGAAAAATTTTAAATTTCCACTACGTACTTTTTTTTCAACAATTGTAATATTGGACTTTCAAGAAAGTTAAAACATAAAAATTGTAGATCTCATCAAAACTGTTAGGCATTGCAGACAGTTTGTCAAAATTTTGTAGGCTAATAAGTTATGAATTTTGCAAAACTTTGAGTACAAAATTTCATGAAATGGAAACATTAAGAAATGTTTAGAATTTGACCAAGGAGCTTTTGTAAGTTTTATTCCTTTCAAAAAACTAAACGTTTTGGTATAAAGTGGTCATTTTTGGTCTCAAGGGTAAAAATGCCAAGATTTTTTTGCTTTTTGCCAAAACCGTAAGATCTTGTGAAAACTGGAACATTAGGCTCTTGCATTCCTATGAGTAGTGAGTAACCATATGGTTTATGTTTTAAAAGATTAAAAATTTAATCAAGTAAAGAATGAAGAAAAAACGTTAAGGGCAAGAATGTCAAGATTTTTGTATTACAAGTCAAAACTGTAAAGTTTTGAAAAAACAAATCTCATTGAAAGGAAAACCATCGTTTTTGTTTTCCATAATATTTTGAGACATAAAGAAATGAAAGTTATGTTTTAAATAGGTTCCAAAAGTTTTCTAAGGCCCGTCAAGACCAAAACAATCATTTTGCAAAAAGGCCAAAACAGACCTAAAATGCCCAATGTTGGAAAACACCCTTTAGCAAAAATTTTTCTATAACATGTAAGAAATGAGAGGAAAAGTTAAACAAAATGTTTAACAAGTTTTGAACTTTATGAAAAAACTGTTAAGGGTAAAATCGCTATTTTTGAAGGAATGGCTAAAACGGAGTTGAACGCTCCGAATTAGCAAAACGCTCTTAGACAGAAAATGTTTCATATCTTGTTTGGTAAATAAATTGTCAAATGAGTCGAGAGATGTAACTAAGGGATGTTTAAGTTAAGTTAAAAGAAAGGTAACCAAGTGGGTTACAAAGTTAAGTAAAGAAAAAGGTAACCTGATAGGTTATAAAGTTAAGAAAAAAGAATGATAACCTAATGGGTCATGGAGTTAACTAAAAGGAAAGGTATCCTCGATGGGTTACAAAGCTAAGTAGAAAAAAGATAAACCAATGGGATAAAAAAAAGAAAGTAAACCGATAGGATACAAGTTATGTAAAAAGGAATGAACAATTAATAATTAAGTTCTGTTATCAATCGAGAATATTGATAATTTAAAAAGTTAACTAATAAATCAGGTGTCGTTTGATCAGGACAGAAGCTAACTAATAAAAGGAAAAGGAATGAAATGGGAACGCTAAAGCGTTATCTAGTTAAGTTTAAATCTCACCTACAACATAAAGAAAATGATTTTCTAATGCATTTTATATGTTTGCAAATGTTATACAAGTTGCTTTTAAAGTCTATTTTCACTTGTTATGCATAAATTTTTAAAGATTAAGTAAAAGTTTACAATGTATTTGCAATAATTATGTTTAAAATATATTTGCATTTTGTTAATGCATAATGTTTTATAGTTTAAGTTATAAGTTTTTATGTTGCATTTGTTATGCAATAAGTCTTAGAGATCAAGTCATGGTTTGCATTATGATTGCTTTTGATATGCTTAATATTTATATGCTAAAGATATAACATTTGATATGCTCACTAAAGTTAAATAGAAGGTAAAATAAAGATAAAAAGAAAGTGTCGTACCAGCCTCCTTGATGTGAGGTACACAAGTAAAGTCAAAGTTATGACCTTGGTGTTTGATGGTCTTAAGTCTTCCACAAGGGAAGCAATATGTTTATGTTTTCATATTTAATAATGTTGGTACGAGCACTAAAATTTACATGTTGAAAGTAAAGTTAAAGAATGATGGTAAGATGCTCATAATTAAAAGTTTATAATTGAGCATAAAGGGAATCATACATTTTGATTTTACTTGTATTCCTTGTTATGAAAAACATTTTGAGAAATGTTTTACGATAAATATTTATAAAAAACATTTTTATGTCTACAAGAAAAAGTTTATGAAGAATGTTTATAACAAATGCTAAGAAATGTTTTATGAAAAATGTTTTAAGAGAGAGGTTCTTATGAGCAAAAGCTTGTAAAACGTGTTTTAATGATTTGTGAGATTATGTTTGAATTTACTAAGCGAAAGCTCATTAAATGTTCCCTCATGCTATAGGTAGGCCTATAGGTGACCAGTATGACCTGTTTTAAGAGCTCGGTGCTGCATAGGATAGATGTGAAGATT
The DNA here is from genome assembly GCA_946598075.1 of Artocarpus hirsutus. Taxonomy (NCBI): domain Eukaryota; kingdom Viridiplantae; phylum Streptophyta; class Magnoliopsida; order Rosales; family Moraceae; genus Artocarpus; species Artocarpus hirsutus. Next base: position 15,268 of record CAMOHE010054324.1, on the reverse strand, counting down.
TGGGTATAATACCACTACAGTATGTTTCTACTGCTCAAAGAAAATGTTTTCCTACTATTTGATATAGTGTTTTCAAATATTTAAGAAAATCAAAGTTTTAAGAAATGTTTTTAAAGTTTTAAGGTATATATTACGAAATGTTTTATATAATTATAAGTTAAGTTTTAAACTATAATTTAGTTAATGTTTCTCATTAAGTTTGAAGAAATAATTTGAAATATTTTTAGTCAAATGTTGAGTAATATCTTAACTTAACTTGCAACAGAAGTTGTAATAGCTTTTAAGTATGTTTTAAAGTATGTTAAAAGGAAAGGAAAAGAAAAAAAATTATTCAGTATTTTTCTTACTAAATAAGTAAGATTAATGTTTAAGAAATAATGTCTAAGGAAGTAAATTGATGAACCGAAAGGGGTAGAGCATTACATTTGAGCTAGAGTCAGGGTAGAAATTCAGGACCGAGGACGGGGTCAAGATTTAGGACCAAGATCAGCATTGCATCAACATTAGTATTAGGGACTTGAGTCGAGGTTGGGGTAGAGATTCTGAACCAGAGCCAAGTTTGGGATTCAATATTTGGGTTTAAGATTTAGGATTGAAGCCAAGGTTGGGATTCAGGCAGATGTTGAGGTTGGGGTCAAGATTTGGAACCAGGGTTAGGGTCAAGATTTGTAATTTAGGGTAAAGGTCAGGATTCAGGATGGCGGTTGGGGTAGGAATTCGAGACTAGGTCAGGGTCAGGATTCACAATTTAGGGTTAGGATTGGGATTTGGGACCGAGGTCATGGCTGAGGTCAGACGGAACTAAAGTCAAGGATTGGGATTCACGATTTAGGGTTAGGTTTGGGATTTGTGACCATGATCGAGGTAAGAATTAAAAACCAATATCAAGGTCGGGATTCGAGGTTGAGGTTGTGGTTGGGGTAGGAATTTGAGAACGAGTTCAAGTTCAGGATTTGTTATTTGGGGTCGAGGTTAAGATAGGGGTCCGAATCAGGATTTAGGACTAGGGTCAGGGTTAAGATTCTGACCAAAGTCAAGATTCAATGTTAGAGTTAGGGTTGGGATTTGAGATCGGGGTCAAGGTCAAGATTCACGATTTGAGGTTGAGGTCAAGATTTGGGGTTGGGATCAGGGTCAGAATTTGGGATTTGGATTAGGGAAAAGATTCAGGGTCAGGGTTGGGATTTGGACCAAGACCGGGGTCAAGGTTGGGGTTAGGATTTGAGGTTAGGATTTGAGACTAGGGTTAGGATCAGGATTCATAACCAGGGTCACAGTTAGGATTTAGGACTAGAGTCGAGATTGAGATTTAGGATCAAGGTTGGAGTTAGAATTGGGATCAAAATTTAGGACCAAAGTAGAGATTTGAGACTTGGGATAGAGTTAGGATTTAGGACCGGGGTCGAGGTCGAGGTTGGGATTTGGGACCCCAAATCCTATCTTGAATCCTATCCCCAATCTTGAATCATAAATCTCCACCCTGACCGTGATTATGCATCCCACTTCTGAGCCCAAATCCCAACTTCAACCTCAACCTCGAATCTCTACCAACCATGGTCCTGTAGCTTGACCCCGGTCTTAAATCCTGACCCTAAATCCTAACCTTAACCCTGGTCCTATATTCCTACTCTGACCCCACTCCCAAATCTTGACCTTAAGCCTTGATCTCGACCTCGACCTCGACCCTGAATCTAGACACTAGTCTCGAATCTTAACCCTAATTTTGATCCCAAATTTTGACCCCGACCCTGTTATTGAATCCTAAACCAGACCCCATTCTTAGGCCCGAATCCCGATGCTGACTCTGCTCTTGAATCCCAATCCCGATCCTAACCCCAACCTAGTCTTGCATACCAATTATGACCCCAATCCTGAACCCCAACCTCAATCAAACTCCAAAATTCTGACTATGACCCTAGGACTCGATCTCGATCCTCATTCTAAAACTTCAACTTCTATATCAATTTTAATATATTTTAAATATTTAATTGATTTATTAATATGCACTTTCTGTTTAAATTATACAATACAGTCTAATACGGAGGATTTTAGTCGTATTTGATGTCACGGCCTTATAGCATTAATTTTTTATTCCGTATTAAATAATACAATACATTGATGTCACCAAACATTGTATTATTTTTAAATAGTACAATATGCAGTGCTAATTCAATGTACCAAACATGCCTTTATGGTTTATAAATCTAATTGTTGATGTTACAACAATAATTAGTGACAATTTGTGAAATCATGGTTAGAAAATTTAGATTAAATGTTTCATTTGTGATCGGTCCCCAACATTCTAAGCATACATTTCCAAATGAGATACCAGTAAGCAAATTTTTAAGTAGATGGATCTCTTAATTGACTATGGTGCCTCGATTCCTCAAATTTGTGGAACTATGGTTTATATATGTAAACTAAAGTTAAATTTTAACATGTAATGTGGATTAATCTAATCTTAGCCAAAGCATATCTTTCCTACCTAACACATCGGGAAGCAAGCTTCTAAGTAAGCTAATATTTGAATTGTTATTGTTAATGCTTGACTTCTAACATACACAAGGAAGGAAAGAATCTAAATAAACTACTTTTGTTTTCAAGCTTTGATATGATATAATGGTGCATACATGTGTTGCAACCTTTAATGGTACGTACATGTGTTGCAACCTTTTATACTACTACTTAGAAGCATGTGCCTACATGTGTTTTTCTTTGTTTTTTAATATGTAGATAAAAGATTTCTTTTAAAATTTAACTAAGAGTAGATTAGAGAGAAAAGAAATTAAAGTTTAATGAAGTCCCTTGAAGAATATAAGATTTGAAATAAATTTAAAAAAACTAATATATCGAAATGTACACTTTAATCAAAACATGTGTTTTGATTAAATGTGTATGTGAGAGAAAGAGTGAGAGTTCACTGTAGCACCCGTTATTTTAAATGAGCATTAAATGTGTTAAATTTAATTATTAGTATACCAATTCAAATTTATTAACTTTTATTTTTATCACAAATTTACTTTATTTTATTTATTTTACCTATTTTTAATTTTTCAATTTTTCTACACTTGTTTTGTAAAGTTATCATAATGCTCCTAAATTTCCATCTAATTTTGAAAATGCCAAAATGGCATTTTTTGCTCAAACGTCCTACAATCTTTAGGTGAAAATTTTCTCCACCCTCTTCCCAACAAGCACACCTCCTCAAAAGAAAATTTCTCCTCTTGTTTCTTCTTAAATTCTTCTTCACCTCATCTTCTCCTTCATTTCTCTTTCGCTATTTCCTGTTCCCCACTTAGGATAACACCCGTAGAGAGCCAAAATATCCATCCCTCTCCCTTCCTCTCCTTTTTGTTTTCTCACTCCATCTATCTATCTTTTCACCATTTCTTTTCTATTATCTTCTTCCTTCCTTGTTTCCCTTCACTTCCCCAGCTACTTCTTTTCTTCTTCATTTCTTCTTCCTTTGTTGCTTCTTTGCTTCCCAGGGCAGCCCATACATAAAGAAACCCAACATCCCCAAACACCGTAACTCATACCAATTTCCTCCAAAAATCATAAAACCAACCTCACACGAACACATAGAGCAAGGAAACAGGTGGATTTTCAAAATCAAACAATCTTTTCAGCTAAATTTTAAGGTTAGATTTTCAAAACTTGAACTTTGACTTAAATTGTGATTTAAGTATGAAAATTGTTAGAAATTAGTTTTTGATGTCTATGGATGATTATACATTGTTTTTGAGCTTAGACACATGATTAGAAAATTGAATTTTGATTTAAAATGGGTGAAGAATCATCTAGAGACGTGCTGGAAAATTTTTCAGGTCCCAAATGACAAAAAAGGTCTAAAACAAATAGAGAAATGCATGAGGAAAGTCATTTTCCCCTATAAAGGGAAAACGACGTTTTCCCATGGTGGAAAAAAATCTGAATTTTTGAGGATTTTTAACGATTTTTGTTTTTGTTTTAATTGTTTAAAATTTATTTAAATTCTATAAATTTTGTAGATTTTGTGAAAATTAAAGTTTTTAATTATTTTTTTAAGTAATTGAAAAATTAAATTATATGTTTTAAAAATCAATTTTAATGTGATTTAAGCTAAATAAAAATTTGGTTTTAACTTCTAATAAATAAAATTATATTCTAGAAACAAATATGCATATTTTGGAGCAAATTAATAGTAAGGCACACTAATAAAATAAATTAACATAATTTTGAAATTAGTAATTAAGTTTAATTTACAATTTTACTTTATATGCTTAGGATAAATGCGTATTTGGAACATATGTGGTGAGAGTGATTTGGAAGTTATTAGTAAATTTATTTTTTAAAGAGGTAGGATCTTTTATCCATTCCTTGGTAGCCTTGATTCGAATTATTTTTGGAGGTAAAAATAAATGATTTACGATAAAATGTGTTTAACTACAAGTTGGTTTATGAGAATGAATTTTCTTAGTAGATGATTTGAGAAAAGTATACCTAAATAAATATTCATAATTTGACACTATAGGAAAAATAGATGTCGAGTGAGATTTATACTCAAAATCATAAATTCTGAGCATTGATTGTTTGAAAAAATTGTTATAGAGTAGAAACAACTCCAGACAGCAAATGTGTAAAAAGAAAACCATAAGAGGACAGGTTATGATGATATAACCTTGGGCCAGAACCCTAGACCTTGGCTGAGGGCACCCATGTTTGGGTGATTGGAAGGCAAATGATATATGATATGTTCATACATATAATATTAAAAAAAAGGATTGCAAAAGAAAATTGGTGATACATGGACAGCTAGAGTTTCTTATGAATTCTAAATCATTTATTCAAAATTTTATATATTGATAAAATAAATCCTACTAGGCATTTTTCTCATTTTTTCTATTCTTTTTACCCCATCTAGGCGAAGTTAAGAATGACTAGGAGTAGCCCAGATGGTAGCTATTTCAAGGCTATGATGGACCTCATATCGGACTAGAATTTTTTCTTTTTGGTTTTATTTGTATTTCAGTTCAAGGCATGTAATATAATCTAAATTTCTCTTTTTCATTTTAGTCTGTAATATTTAATATATTCGATTGTGGTTCAATATGTACTGTATGTGTAATTATATCTGTGGGTTGTATGGGACTAATCAGACGCTATATCGCTTTATCCTAAAACTAAAATAGTCCAAGGACAAAATTTTCATTATACAAAAAGGATTCAAAATCATTTTCCAAAAACTAAATGTGGAGAGTTGGTTTAAATGTTATTTCGAAACCATTTCATTTAAATCATTGTTTTAAAAATAAAGGGAAACAAGTTTAAATTTTTTTAACCTTTTACTTAAAATCAAATTATTTTTCAAACTATGCCTCTATGTCACAACCCGGTCTCTAGGTCGTGACATTCATGTAGGTAGATAAGGCATATTAATTAGGAATTACTTTGTGAAAACAACAATTAAGAAGGCTACGTAAAAAATTGAGCAGGGATGTGCAATACACCATCACATACAAAAAGTCAGACGGCCACCTAAAATGCAATTGTATGCTCTTTGAAACAGATGTTTGTCCTTACAAACATATTTTTTGTCATGAAATACATCAACATTAGCTATATCCTCCAAATCATTAATATTAAACAGATGGAAATTAAATGCAAAAATATTAGTTGACCATCATGAGAGATCTTTCATAGAATTATCTTAGGAGGTTATTCAGGGGGTTAGATACAGCTCATTATCTTTATATTAAAACAAATTACTAAGCCACTAAGGTTCCAGTTTTCTTCACGGAGGCAAAAAAGGAGATATTGAGGGTCGACTAATAAATTTAAGTCCCTTTTCTCAAATATGGACCAACCACTATGACAGCAAGACAATGCAAACTAGCTATGAAAAGAGTGATCAATCTCAAATTTTACAAGACCCTACCATTAGAATGAGATCTAGCTGGAAATTGTCAAAAGAAGATGGCATCATTGCAATGGACACAACCACAACAAAAAAAATGCCCTTAAAAAACCTGGAAGGGGGACGTGTCAATGTTGCTTTAAGGCTAGAGCTAGCAAGGCAGCAAGAAACACCAAGTACATCTCAATTTAACAACCAACTGAATGAAATGTAAGGTGTTTACAGGTCTTTTAATCACTTGACTGGAAGCGATCACTATGACAATTATCAACAGTATCATGACTACTCCACTGATGGTCAACTTAAAGATGACGACGCTCTTCAATAGACATATCGACCATATTAGCATCACCAGCTTATGACATGCCATCACCAAAAAAATTCCTATGGCCTAAGAAGAGAAAAAAGAATACTTGTCTTGTATCACAAAAAGAATAGGCTAACAAAATTTAAGATTATATTCAACGTAATATGTAATGTATTTTAACTAGTATATTAGACATTATTATTCACAAAAACCAACTACTAACAAAGGCACGAAAAAAAAAAAAGTAATTTATCCCTCTTATTGTAATACCTAAATTTAATTAATCATCATTAGCATGCAAAATTAGTAAATTAGTATGTCTAGTTAAAATTTAATCTCTAATTAATCATTTTTTTGGTATTTCTTGTTTATCACATTTTATCAATTCTGTTTGCTTTAATTTATATTTAGCCATTATTAAATTGTTTTAAAATAAATTTTTAGTATATCATTTTGTCTTCAGAATCAATTTTAAGTAAAGTAAAAACATTTCCCTTTTTATTCAAAAACAACAAATTCCCAAATGCATAACATACTCAGACCAATTCACGTGTAGAACTCAGAATACCCCCTCTATGCAAATGAAGCCAACAAACTAACCCTAGTTTTGGATTAAACCACCTTTAGAATTTTGATTCAACACTCAGAAATTTAGAACCAGACTCATCACCGCTCATTCTTTCCCCCTTTTCTTCATGTCTCTTTCTCACTGTCTTTTTCTTTCTTTCATTTCTGTTTTAAGAGCTCATAAACAAGCCCCATTGCCATAGCCAAAAACATAAGTAAAAGCTTATGTTTAAAGCCATCAATGCCATGCTAAATTCTTCAATCCGAGGTTAGAAACATCTATAGTGATTTAAACTCACATTTTGAAGTTTTCACCTTTGATTTTGTGTTTAAATTCATGTTCATATGTCTGATTATTGTTTTCCATTTGAACAGCTCTGTTTTGGGCATGTTTGTCAAGAATTAATACTTGCCTGTAATGATCTGAGGATAGATGGTGTAAAGGATACTTGAGATGAATGATTAAGTGTTTTTCAAACCAAAAAATAGCATCAAAATGAGGTTAGTAAAGGGTTGAACATGGTTTTTATGTTTATTTCTTTATTTTCAAAGTAAATGTGAAAAATGCTTGAATAATGATGAAATTGAGTTGCATGTATATAAGAATATGATTATATGATTCATACAATGTCTATGATCATTTAGAACATATTTTAGAAACATTAGAACCGATTTGGGATGGTTTGAACTCTACTTGAGTTCGAGAGCTTGAAATAGAGTGCTTTTGGTTGCGACAACGTTGTTGTATCATGGTCAGTGTAATGAGGTTGACCCCGCCACCACGAGACACATGGTCGACCGTAGGTAGTGTACCTTGGTCAATTGTGCTGCACTAGGGAGTCAAGTTTTAGGCCACCCAAACCCCTTTTGGTCCAAATTAAATTCTAAGTGTGTTTTCAATTTTATTGATCAAAAACCATTATTAATGTATCCTAAAGTATGTCTGACTATCATGTAATAAATGAAGTATTATAATTAGGAAAGGAACATTAAGAAACTATAAGATTGCGTACTAATATAATATGTCTAAGTTTTGACATTAATGAATTTAATCTACACTTAAGGTTTCTCATTGTCCTTTGGAGCTAACAATTAGCGAGAAAGGATTTGAAAGGTGGACGTGTTTGATATTAGAGATCAAGGTAGGACTCTAAACCCTCCTTCCTTGATAGCCATGATTTTAAATAGTGTTTTGGCACCTCATATTCTTAAAATATTTTTATGAATTGTATAGTTCATAAATATTTCCAAATGTTTTTGATATGTGCATATTGAGTGAATGATAATAAATTTATATTGAAATCTCGGTATTACTATACCAAGTGAAATAAAGTGATTAATTGGTTTTCAAACACCAAACGGTCTAAGATTCTCATTTGGTAGAGAGTAATTTTACGGGTAGGTCCCAAAACACCAGTCTGGCCACTATGACAATGATTATATTAGGCTTTACACACAATAAATATAAATGTATGATTTTAGATAAACCACATGACATAAATGGTAAGCATAAAATTTTTACCTTTGAATTTTATTTGAATTATTTATTTTACTTTATAAATGATGCTTTAGAATTAAAGTCCTCCTAAGTCTTTCGTTCATGATCTTTATTGTTTTACTTTAACCCCATCTAGGTGCTTTGCAATACGCAGTTGAGTAGAATGCTGCTATTCTATTCATAGAGTCCATGAGTCGTTTAATTATCTATTTTGTCAAGACATGAAATAATGAGACTTTAATCATGCTCTTTGATTATGTTTTATTGGTGTAACGCCCTGGAATTAATTAAGTGTAATTAGAATATAAAATGGTGGATTAGTGTGCCATAATAAATATTTTAAACTTAATTTGATCATTTCATGGAATTTCTAAATTTATGATATTTTTGGTTATTTTAATGATTTTCAATTACTCTTAATTATTTTTAATTTCTACTTTAAATACTGAAAACAAAACAACTTGTCAAATGACCAACACGTCCTACTTTGGAAAACCACGTGTAGGACAAGGTATTGAAAACTGCCTTCCTTTCTTTATAAAAACCTCACTCTCCCTCTCTCTTTCTCTCTCTTGGTTTCACACATTCTCTCTCATTTTTCTCTCAAAATTTTGAAACAAAAATCGATCCCAAGCTTCGGGTTAGTGGATTGAAGTCTTGGGAATGCGGTTTAGCAACTACAAACTCGATTTAAAGCCTTGATTCGAGGTTAGTTTCTAAATTTCAAAACTTTTTCAATTTTTCAAATTTCTTGGTATTTTAAACTTTAAGCTTTTCTAAGCTTAGAAAACCATTAATCTAGGGTAGATGAACTTAGAAAAACTAGAATACAAACTTTGTTTGATCAAAAACGAACTTAAATCAAGATTTTTTATTTTTCTCTTTTTTTGGATTTTTCTAAGAATTTTGTTTAAAACTTGTTTTAAAGCATTAAAAAGTAATCTACCATGTTTTTCTATCAATTATGATCATTACCCATGCCTGAGAATTGAGAAAAAAGGTTGAAATTGAAGATTTGGGCTTGGGAAGGCCGAAACCCATGCTTGAAAAATTCTAGAATTTTTCTAGATCGGCAGGCCGAAGTACATGTTCGGCAGGCCGGATTCATGAGTTCGGTAGGCCAGAATCATATGACCGGTAGGCCAAACCTGGAAAAGTTTAGCCGACCGAACCTAGACATCTGTAGTTTGGCCGCTCAAACCAGGGGACTGGTAGGCCAATCAGGCATGGTGAAATTTTGTGATTTTTCACCTGTTTTAATTGTTTTGAAACCCGATTGAAATTTCAACTTTGTAAAATGATTTCATAAACGTAAATGGCACATTAGAGCACCATGCGATGATTTAGTAACATAGGATATCTCAAGTTAGATACTGATAAACTAAGTTATTATACATTTAAGGTTGTACATGGATCCGCGGAGCTAACATATAGCAGACTGGGATTGCGGTGTGGGACATCGACACGAGTATTGAGGTAGGACTTCTACCCCTTCCTTGGTAGCCAGTTTTAAGTGTTTTGGTCTCAAAAGAATTTTTAACAAAAAATGTTTTCAATGATTGGTTGAAAATACATTTTTATTGACTGATTTTATAAACAATAGAATTGAGCTAATTTTTCATAATAAACCTCATAATAAATATAAATGATTATATTTGTAAAAAGAGATTTTAATAATCATAGAAAGATATATATAATTATATTTAAGGGCATAATGCCATATCAGAGATTGGGTCGTGTAGAGTGCGACCTTGGGGGCAGGTCTCGAAACCCAACTGGTCTACTACAGTAGTGAAATACATATGGTTTGTCCAGGAAAAGAAAATAGTATTCTTTCTGGTCAACCAATTAAACTGTTTTGGTAAGATAGACTTTTATTAAATTTTCATTTATTTATTTATTTTAGTTCATTCTCTATATGTTTATTTGAATAATGAAATTTCTTTGAAATTAAATGTTTTTAAAAATATAGTCCTATTGAGCCTTTCACTCACTTTTTACTTATTTTAAAATCTTACCCCTTAGGTGGATATTAGCTTAGGATCAGAGAGGAGTCTGCTGACCGGACTTGCGACAAGTAGAAGATTTGGGTAGGTTGTATAATAAGCAATTCAAGGCATGTAAAATCTTAACTTTCTCTTTTAGTTTGGACTGTGGTTATACTGTAATATTGTCAGTACTATGTGTGTACACAAGATATGGGTCAGTGGGCCCATTCTCGTTTCATTCCATTTTTCAATTATCATTTCCCTATTGTTTATTTTTATTAATCTATTTGTTTGTTTAAATATTGTAATTACTCGTTACAAAAAGATTTTAAAATTTTCACATCCTCGTAAATAAATTCCTTAATTCTTAACCCATGTTTTAACTAAATTTCTATTTAATTAACATAATTAACCCACCAAATCACTTCCTGTACTCCAGGGCATGACAGAATGGTATCAAAGCTCAAGGTTATGAACTTTGGGAATTATGCACACATAGGTACGACAATGAAATACCACTGATAGTCTAAATTTTGTTTTCAGAAGTGAGAGAATGGCACATTGACGATGTTCGACAGCTGACGTCAAGTTTGGAAATGATGAAGGCATGATGAGGGCCATGTTTGCTGCATTCCAGCAGATGGCAACAAGGGCAAGACTGGATGATTTCGAGGCTAGTCGTCAACATATGTACTTTAAGGAGTTCCGACATGCGTCTGTACTGACTTTCAATAGAACTGGGGACCCGCAAGTGGCAAAATATTAGCTAGAAAACAATGGTAAAATTGATTAGGATAGGTTTGAGGAGCTATTCTACAATCTCTACTTTTCGCAGGGATACAGGGACCAGAAGTACGAGGCAAAGTTTAATAAATTGGCCTGGTTTGCTCCATCTGTAGTGACATTAGAGCGTGAAAAGTGCATCAAATTCGAGGAAGGACTCAAAGCCCCTATCCGATGACAAGCGGTTGCCCTATGACTTAGGAACTTTGGAGAGCTTGTGTCATCAACAATATCAGTGGAGAACGACTACGCACAGTACTATGAGAATCAAGCCAAGACGTAAGCAGGACCATAGAGGAGCGGCAGAAGGAGCACCAGTAGTCGATCGACTCCAAGAAAGGACAAATAGGGTGGCACGAATAGTAGTAGTAGCAATTCATCTAGCAGCAGGTGCAGCAACCCCTACAGCTTCCATTGCCATTATTGTCAGCAGCCAGGACACATCAAGAAGAATTGCCCGATCAGGAGTGCTTGCCTAGGACTTTAGACCAGAGAACGAGCTAATCGTCAGCCTTAGCTTCAGACTCTACCTCATCCTCAGTAGTACCCTCAGCTTCAGTACCATTAGTTCTCTCCCCAGCAACTGCCATATTCAGCACAAGGACACCAACTGCAAAGCTTTCAGCATAATGCCCCTCAGTATCGAGTGCCGAGTACAGTCAGTGTGTAGTCGCCATCATCGCAATAGTATCAGCCAACTAACCTAAGATCTAGTAGTGTTGGTAGAGGAAAAGGGAAAGCTCCAGTATAGGTTCACATGATGACATTAGGGAGTTCAAATGTCCAGACCAGTAATGCGATTGTCGATGGTACAATTATGGTTTCTCAGTCTTTAGCACATGTGTTATTTGATACTAGTGCCACTCATTCTCTCATTTCAAGCTCTTTTGTACATGCCTTGGGATTAGAGATAGAAGAGCCTGATGAACCCGTAGTTATAGCTTCACTCTTGGGGTGAGTGTGTGTGAATAGTATTTGTAAAGCCTGTAAAATAAAGATTGGGCATGAAATTTTGAAAAGTGATTTGATTGTAATTCCCATGAGATCATATGATGTAATCCTAGGGATGGACTGGTTATCCAGATATAATATAGTGGTAGACTACCGACTTAGGAAAGTAACCCTAGTGTCAGATAGGGGGACGGCGATCACTTACAGGGTGGTGGTGATCGGCTAATGAGTGAGCGTCTCATAAGGGCGTGTCTCGGAGGGTGAAAGAACGCAGCTTGCTATGCCTTTCTCATGAATTTAAAAGGAGAGCCTAGTATTTCGAAAGGACATGCTGATATGAACCCCGCCGACTAACGCGACAAGACCTGACACCAAATCTGGAATCAAACCCCTAATCCCTTAAGACACACGTTTGTTGAGCCTTGACCCGTAATCTAGAGAGACACGAACCAAGAACCATAGATAGGAAGACGCCACACCAAGAATTTGCAAGAACACTTAAATTCTAGATGATAAGTCTGTTTGTTGAACGCCACAAGATTAATCTTGATAGGTTCAACGAGTCCTCTTAAGAAAATAAGAAGAACGCAAAAAAAATCTCACCAAAATTCATGAATAATTATCTGATTTTTATTCCCCTTAGAATAATGAATTGTTTACAATTATATAGGAACGATTTTCAGCCCAAAAGAATCCCTAATTGAATGTTGACTTAGAAAATCCCTTAATTGGCGCTTTCCCATGCGAAATTAAGCCCTAAAATCTGACTTTGTTGGCTGTCATCTAGTAGAAATAACATAAAAGGAAAGTAGCTAATTTTATCCCTTAAAATGCGCCTAACCTAATCTAGAAAAAAGGAAAATATCCAAGTTTGTTTTCTTGCCTAACAAAACCAAGTTTAGCAATTAAGAAATTACAAAAATTACATTAGGAAGATAATTTGATGACGAGACTCGAACTTGACGACATGGCACCCACGTGTCGATCCAAAATAGGAAGGTTTCCTGAAATTATAAGTTTGCTCCATAATTTACTGGAATCATGCACCATCATCAATGTGAATCTTCTAGAACATTAATCATAGTGACTAGGCTTTCTTCTGATTGATTTGGGCCCATACTAGGGCTCCATTTATGTGACATGTCACAAACTTGTTGAATGAGCCCGTTCAATGCTTCCTTGAATCGCTTGGCCTTAGATCTTATGATTGGACCACTTGAATGGCTTAAGGGATCACGAACATGGCTCCTAACTTGTACAGCTCCACTGCTTGCATCATTCTCCCCCTCTTGAAAAGGATTTGTCCTCAAATGGTCATCCCTTGGAAGGAGTTTTGAACGCCTTTGTTCCAGGAAACGTTCCTTTCTCATATGCAGCCACACCCAATCTCCTGGTTCAAACACCACCTGCTTGCGATCCTTATTGGCTTGCCTTGCATATTGCTCAGTATGCCTCTCTATGTTCTGTCTTGCCTTCTTATGAATTTGCCTAACAAAATCAGCTTTTTTCTTGCCATCTAAGTTAAC
>CAMOHE010054323.1:10490-22641 GCA_946598075.1 Artocarpus hirsutus | reverse complement strand
CAAATCTTCGATGACTACCCGTTGTATCTTCTCCTTCATCAAATTCTTCCCCATCAATCCCATTGTAGTCATTAACCTCTCCTCTAACCGAAACCCTTTCCAGCCTACATGCATGAGGAACATGTTGTGGCTATTCCACACATGCGTTTTCTATCCGGTCTATCCTCTCATGAAGCTGTTCTAACTCTTCTCTCAATAATCGTCTCATCTCCCCTATCATCGCTTCCATGAGGATTTTTGGATCTGTTGCACCAGAGGTACCCTCAATAGCGTTCTTGCTGTTGTTTGACATTTTTTTTTTCTGCAAAACAAAGTAAGAAACAATGCAAAGGACCTTACCGCACTCCCTTACGTGTTTCACTCGTGAAATGGTTCACTCAATTTCACTCATGTTTGCACTCAATACTTTTCGGCATTTATCCACTCTAATACTCTCGCCTCTCGTGCCTTTTTCCACTTGTAAATTCTCACTCAATTCCTATAAAACTAGTCAAATCAATATCAAAATTTTCCTTGACAATTCACAAACAGATTACCAAGGAGGCTAAGAGTATAACAGGCAATGATAATTTTTGGCTTTCGGAAATCACACCCAAAAGAAACGAAATTTGAGTAAAAAATTTTGGTCTTGGTAGGGAATTCAATTTTGGGCTCCTTAAACCATCAATAACAAGAATCAAACAATTTTTTTTTTCAGATCCTCTTGTCTTCTTCTTTCCTTTGTTTTTCTTTCTTTTCTTTTTTTTTTATTTTCTTTTCTTTTCTTTTCGGATCCTTTTTTTTTTTTTTTAAACCTGACTTTGATAATGGAAAACAAGACACGCGAATAATTGAAACAAACAAAAACTAAGGGAATGGATAAGCAAATCCTGATTAGAAAACCCTCGCTCTGATACCAAATGATATGAACCACGCCAAGAACTTATGCAACCCTAACCAAAATTGGCCTCCAAGATCGAAACGCCTAATCAGATTTGAAATGGAACCGCGACCCGATGCCTAACAAGAAGCACGAACCTTGGTATGTGAGAATGCCACAATCAGTTATGGGTGGACTGATTGATAAGTCTATGAATGCCACGAAATCTTTCGATAAGTTCGAATAGTTTGTTTAGGAACCGAAAAGAATTAAACCTCAAATTGTGTGTAAAAACCAAGTTACCATTGAATGAAATTCATTACAATATATAGTGGTTTCCTTTGCAAATTTTGAGCTCCTAATTGCCCATGGAATTTCAGGCAAATCAATTACCAACCAAAAAGATGCTCAATCTAAAGCAAATAAAGTAAGTTTCCTAAATGACTTAAAAGCCTTACAATAATATAAAAGTAAATGCATGTTTTGTAAAAGAAAAGGAAACTAGACAATAATCAAGCAATTAGCTGATTCTTCTCGCCACTTGTCGCCTCAAATTGAGAAAGTAACTGAAATGGAAAATAGCGAGATTATTTGCAGCCATAGGATTATTCGGTCTCTTCTAGAACTTGAATCATGCATTTATTAGTCTGGATGTCACATGCAATTCCCTCAATGGGCCTCCATGCGATAGCTTGAGCCCAAGATACTTAAATCAGCCCAATAAGCATTTCTTTGAATTTCTTCGCATGAGCTCTCGTAACCGGACCAATGGGAAGTTGAATTGGATCTAAATATGTCTCATCCCTTATGCTCTTGCTTGCGCTACCGAAGCCCTCATCATGGAGTCCCGGCATAGGCCCCAATCAATCTCAAGAGAACCTAGTCACTTTGATTAAGGTTCTAGAAGATTCACATTGATGATGGTGCATGATTCCAATAAATTATGGGGCAGATTTGTAATTTCAGGAAACCTTCCTATTTTGGATCGACACGTGGGTGCCATGTCATCAAGTTCGAGCCTCATCATCAATTTATTTTTGTGTATGTAATTTTTGTAATTTCTTAGTTGTCAAATTCGATTTGTTAGGCATCAAAACAAACCTAGGTATTTTCCATTTTTCTAGATTAGGTTAGGCGCATTTTAAGGGATAAATTAGCTACTTTCCTTTTGTGTTATTTCTTGTTGGATTACAGTCAGCAAAGTAGGATTTTAGGGCTTAATTTCGCATGAGAAAGTGCCAATTAATGGATTTTCTGAGTCAGCCTTCGCTTAGGGATTCTTTTGGGCTAAAAATCATTCCCATATAATTGTAAACATTTTGTTATTTTGAATAGGAATCAATCAAATCATCATTCATGACATTTAGTGAGGTTTTCTTGCGTTCTTCTTATTTTCTTGAGAAAACTCTTTGAACTTATCAAGATTAATCTTGTGGTTCAATAAACTGACTTATCATCTAGGGTTTAAGCTTTCTTGCAATTTTAGGTGTGGTGTCTTCCTATCTGTGGTTCTTGGTTCGTGTATTTATTAGATTACAGGTCAAGGCTCAACAAACGTGTGTCTTAAGGGATTAGGGGTTCGATTTCAAATTTGGTGTTTGGCCTTGTCATGTTAGTCGGCGGGGTTCATATCAGGAAGTGTGTGAGGTTCTTTTCTTCTTCTTTCTTCTTTAAGTTTGTTTTGCAAACAATATGTCCAACATCAAGGACAATTATACTACTAGAGAGATGTCGGGGGAAGTTGATCCAAAAATGATCATGGAGGGTTTAATGGGTTAAATGAGGAGAATACACAGCCACAAAATATTCCTAATGTGCAAAAAAGAGGGAGAATACAACCTAGGGGGGTAAGAGTTGAAGATAAAGAGTATTTTGGGGAAGGTTTTGATGAAGAAGATAACCGAGAATCAATTGTGAGCAATAGAACTAGGGGTGGTTTAGAGAAGCTAGGAACAGGAAGATAATAATTTAGGTAGTATTAAGATAAAGATTCCATCCTTTCAAGGAAAGAATGATCCTAAGGCTTATCTTGATTGGGAGAAGAAGGCAGAGATAGTTTTTGATTGTCATAGTTATTTGGAGTTTAAAAAGGTTAAGTTGGTAGCCATAGAATTTTATGAATATGCAATTGTTTGATGGGATTAATTAGTACTAAATAAGAGGGGCAATACAGAGCATCCAATAGAAACATGGGAGGAGATGAAAACCGTCATGTGGAGAAGCTTTGTTCCTAACCATTACTACCAGGAGTTGTACCAAAAGTTGCATAGTCTTACACAAGGCAACCGGAGTATGTAGGGTTATTACAAGGAGATGGAAGTTGCTATGATCCGGGCGAATGTAGAGGAGGACCAAGAGGCTACTATGGCAAGGGTTTTGGTGGGATTGAACCAGAAAATTGCTAACATGGTGGAATTGCATCATTATGTGGAATTGGAGGATATGGTGGATATGGCTATCAAGATTGAGAACCAGTTCAAGAGGAGGGGCAGTAATACATGCCCAACCACGAGCTCGAGTTCTACATGGAGGCCAAATGTTCCTAAGAGGGAGGAAAAGCCAGCCACGGCCAAGCCTAAACCTGAACAAAAATAAGGAATGACGAGCCATGCAATTCAAGGTAAACCCAATTCTTTCACCACTTGAAATTGTTATGTGTTTTGAGTGCCAAGGCAGGGGTCACATAGTGAGCCAATGTCCAAACAAAAGCATAATGATATTGAGAGACGATGGTGAATTTGATTCCCAAGATGAAGAAGATGTCGAGTCTATGCCACCATTGGAGGACATGGATGAAGAGAAATATGCTGCCCAAGGTGAAATGTTGGTAGCTAGGTGAGCTTTAAGCATGCAAATCAAAGAGGATGATAAAGTGCAACAAGAGAACATCTTTCATACTAGATGCCACATACAAAACAAGGTATGTAGTGTGATTATTGATGGAGGTAGTTGTACTAACATTTCTAGCACTGCAATTGTAGAAAAGTTGGGGCTGACAACAATTAAACATCCTCGGCCTTACGAGTTGCAATGGCTCAGTGGGGAGGTAAAGGCAAATAAACAAGCATTAGTCTCTTTTTGCATTGAAAAATATGGAGATGAAGTCTTGTATGATGTAGTCCCAATGCAAGCCAGACATTTGTTATTAGGCAGGCCATGGCAATTTGATCGACGAGTTAAGCATGATGGATTCACCAATAAGTATTTATTTGAGCATAATCAAAGGAAAATCACTCTAGTTACTTTGACACCAAAACAAGTTTATGAAGATTAAGTGAGGTTACAAAAAGAGAGTGATCAAAAGAAAGAAAGGGAGAAAAAGAAAATAAATGAAAATCAAAAAGAAAAAGTGAAAAAGATCAAGAAAATAGAAAAGGAAAAAGAAAGAGGAGCAGAGAAAATTGAGAGAGAGAAAAAAAAGAGGAGATTTAGCAAAAGAGAGAAAAGCAGAGAGAAAAACAAATTTTTATGCAAAAGTGCATGAAATTAAAAGAGCGAAGTTGTTAAACCAACCAATGATTGTACTTTTGTTCAAAGAGGAATTTTAAAACACTAACCAACATGATGCAGCTTTGCCTAGTTCTATTGTTTCTCTTTTGTAGAGTATGATGATGTCTTTCCCAAAGAGGTTCCACATGGTTTACCACCTATTCGAGGGATCGAACATCAAATAGATTTCATACTAGGTGCTACCATTCCAACCCAACCAGCTTATCATAGTAATCCCGAGGAGACAAAAGAGCTACAAAAGCAAGTCAAAGAGTTGATGGAAAAAGGGTACATGAGAGAAAGCATGAGTTCGTGTGCCGTTTTGGTGATTTTGGTTCCCAAGAAGGATGGGACGTGGAGGATGTGCGTTGACTACCGAGCAATCAACAATAAAATAGTAAAGTATCATCATCTCATTCCTCGCTTAGATGATATGTTAGATGAGTTACATGGTGCTTGTGTATTCTCTAAAATTGATTTAAAAAGTGGTATTTAAATGAGTGTTTAGTTATACTGTTGGATTAACTAATGCGCCAAGCATTTTATGCGATTAATGAACCATTTCTTGCATGCTTTCATAGATAAATTTGTGGTAATTTATTTTGATGATATTCTCATAAGCACAAACATGGATGAACATCTTGCGCATTTAAATTCAGTTTTAGATGTACCTAGAAAAGAAAAGATATATGCTAACTTGAAGAAGTGCACCTTTTGCACCAATGAGCTTGTGTTTCTTGGTTTTGTTGTGAGTGCACAAGGAATACAGGTTGATGAAGAGAATATGCATGCAATTCAAGAATGGCCAACTCCTACAAGTGTAAGTAATGTTTGTAGTTTTCATGGACTCGCTAGTTTTTATAGAAGATTTGTGAAAGACTTTAGTGGCATTGCCGCACCACTTACTTAAGTCATCAAGAAGAACATGGGATTCAAATGGGGTGAAGAATAAGAAAAGACATTCTAATTAATCAAGGAAAAATTAACTCATGCTCCTTCACTTGCTTTGTCTGATTTTACTAAATCTTTTGAAATCGAATGTGATGCTTCAGGAGTAGGTATAGTGCCATTCTTATGCAAGAAGGAAGACCATTTGCATATTTTAGTGTAAAGTTGAGTGGGGCATCCTTAAACTATCCGACATATGATAAAGAGTTGTATGTATTGGTTCGAACATTGGAAACCTGGCAATGCTACCTTTGGCTCAAGGAGTTCATAATTAACACTAATCATGAGTTGTTAAAGCATTTGGGAGGCCAACACAAGTTGAATAAGAGACATGCACGTTGGGTGAAATTCATTGAGACATTTCCCTATGTCATTCGGTACAAGAAAGGTAGGGATAACATAGCTGATGCACTTTCTGGAACGTTCGCATTAATCTCTATGCTTGATGCTTACTTAGTTTTGAGCATATTAAAGAATTTTATCCTTTAGACCAAGATTTTTGTGAGGATTTTCAGGCTTGTGGACAAAACGTAGTGGGTAAGTTCTTTAGACGTGAAGGTTTTCTATTTTAGGAGAATAAGTTATGTGCGCCTAATTGCTCTTTGTGAGATTTGTTAGTAAGGGAATCCCATAGTGGAGGGTCAATCAGTTGTTCCATAATTGATTCTGGCGTCTTCAATATACCAAGGTTTTTGCTTCACTTTAAGCAATGAAAAGTGGGAAAAACAAGAACTAAATATTCTTCATTTGAATCCCTTAACACATCCATGTATTTCCTAACAAAACTAAAGAACTTAGCACACAAAAATATCTCCAAGGATAACAATTTTAGTAAAACTCATAAATTCATACAATGCGGGGGCTGTAATACAAAACTTAATCCCAAAAGTCCTGTAAAGAATCTAAAAATATGAACATTTGTAACATGACAAAACTAGTTAGTTTTATAGGCAAAAGTGGGCTTTTCGTCTCTAAATGATTCAATACTTTTCCTAACAATTTGGGCAGCACTTCCCATTAATTTTTAAGACTCGCAAATGCTTAAAATTCATCAAAACAACCTGCAAACAAAAACAAAAGTATAGGGTACTCACAAGATCACAAATCAACCTCAAATTCTCTGAAGTTACACAACTCCAAAACTTTTCATTCCAACAACCAATCCCTTTTTATTAGATCATTTTTCTATGATTCCTAATCTTGAATGGTATTAAAATTATGCTCATACATGTCCAAATTCTATTTGAACAACCAAAGAAAGAAACTTAAAAAATAGTTCACAAATTCTCATCTTAGTAAAGAAACTTGAACTCTGCACCTCCAATTTCATTTTTCCCACTTCAAAAGGATGAAACCAAGGCTTATGGTCTTTTTAAGCATCCAAAATAAACCCTAGAATTGTCCAAAAGAATCAGATTTTATGTTTATTCCATGTCTTGAAAGATTGAAACTCAAATCCATAAAATCAGGTTTACCTTGACTAATTTCAATTTTTTGTCTCTTATCACTACTCAAACCTTAACCAAGAACTTGTCTTCTTGAACCTACCTAAAATTTAGAGTTTTTCTTTAGATGATGGCAGAATTTTGGAGAAAAGGGCTGAATTGAGCTTATCCACTTGCCTATTTCCTTTTAAAGTACCACACAGACACACACCACACTTAACTCTAAATTACTCTCTTATTTGCTTGATTAGTGTCCCTCTTTTGTAGCTTACACATCAGCCATTTTGTGTATAAAACACTCACACATAATCCTAAATAAAAGAAAACTCATAGCCACCCATTTGACTTACTAACTTAGGTGTACTCGCTCGTACTGAAATTTCAGTGCATCAAAAATACTAGTTTCCAAGCTTTGATATTTTTCCGCCAAGACTAAACCACCAAAATTTCTAAATCTCTTTCAAAATACACTCATAGATTGGATAACATGATTCTTTACTTAATTCCCAACTTGTTGGATCCCTAATTGATTCTGTAAATTTGAATACCAAAAAGGCCACTTGTTTAGGGTTTCAAGGTAAACTTACCACTAAAATACAAATCATCCTCTTATAAGAGACCATGTGTCATTTTTAATAACATTCTATGAGATTTCTTACTTGCCATAAAGTATCCTTTAACCATTATTTCCAACACATATATAACATCACTTCACATAAAATGGCATTTTTAGCATAAATAGTCTTAAAACGATAATTGAACTCTCAATTTTCACTCATCCATTATAATTGTCTATCAAACATGATATGAACCCCGTCGACTAACGCGACAAGACCCGATACCAAATCTGGAATCAAACTCCTAATCCTTTAAGACACACGTTTGTTGAGCCTTGACCCGTAATCTAGAGAGACACGAACCAAGAACCATAGATAGGAAGATGCCACACCTAGAATTTGCAAGAAAACTTAAACTCTAGATGATAAGTCAGTTTGTTGAACGCCACAAGATTAATCTTGATAAGTTCAAAGAGTCTTCTCAAGAAAATAAGAAGAACGCAAGAAAGTCTCACCAAAAGTCGTGAATAATGATCTGATTGATTAAAAATTAGAATAACAAAGTGTTTACAATTATATAGGAACGATTTTCAGCCCAAAAGAATCCCTAATGGAATGTTGACTTAGAAAATCCCTTAATTGGCACTTTCCTATGCGAATTAAGCCCTAAAAATCTGACTTTGCTGGCTGTTATCTAATAGAAATAACGTAAAAGAAAAGTAGCTAATTTTATCCCTTAAAATGCACCTAACCTAATCTAGAAAAAAAAGAAAAATATCTAGGTTTGTTTTCTTGCCTAACAAAACCGAGTTTGGCAACTAAGAAATCATGAAAATTACATTAGAAAAATAATTTGATGACGAGACTCGAACTTGATTACATGGCACCCACGTGTCGATCCAAAATAGGAAGGTTTCCCTAAATTATAAGTTTGCCCCACAATTTACTAGAATCATGCACCATCATCAATGTGAATCTTCTAGAACCTTAATCATAGTGACTAGGCTCTCTTGTGATTGATTTGGGCCCATACCGGGCCTCCATTTATGTGACATGTCACAAACTTGTTGAATGAGCCCGTTCAATGCTTCCTTGAATCGCTTGGCCTTAGATCTTGTGATTGGACCACTTGAATGGCTTAAGGGATCATGAACATGGCTCCTAACTTGTATAGCTCCACTGTTTGCATCATTCTCCCCCTCTTGAAAAGGATTTGTCCTCAAATTGTCATCTACATCAAAAGGAGATAAGTCAGAAACATTAAAACTAGCACTAACACCATACTCACCTGGTAAATCAAGTTTGTAGGCATTGTCATTAATGCGTTCCACTACTTGAAACGGGACCATCACCCCTCGAAAGGAGTTTTGAACGCCTTTGTTTGGGGAAGCATTCCTTTCTCATATGCAGCCACATCCAATCACTCGGTTTAAACACCACCTGCTTGTGGTCCTTATTGACTTGTCTTGCATATTGCTCGGTACGCCTCTTTATGTTCTGTCTTGCCTTCTCATGAATTTGCCTAACAAAATCAGCCTTTTTCTTGCCATCTAAGTTAACTCGTTCATTCAAAGGAAAAGGAATTAAATCCAAAGGAGTTAATGGATTAAAACCATAAACAGCTTCAAACGTTGAAAACTTAGTTATAGAATGAACACATCTATTATAAGCAAACTCAACATGCGACAAATAATCTTCCCAAGTTTTCAAATTCTTTTGAATGATAGCACGTAATAAAGTAGATAGAGTCCTATTTACTACTTCAGTTTGACCATTAGTTTGTGGGTGACAAGTAGTAGAAAATAATAGCTTAGTCCCCAACTTTGCCCACAAGGTCTTCCAAAAGTAACTCAAGAACTTTGCATCTCTATCAGAAATAATACTCCTAGGCATGCCATGCAACCTAACAATCTCCTTGAAGAACAAATCAGCTATATGTGATGCATCATTGGTTTTATGACATGCAATGAAGTGTGCCATCTTAGAAAACCTATCAACTACCACAAATACAGAATCTCTTCCCCTTTTAGTCCTAGGTAACCCCAACACAAAATCCATAGAGATGTCAACCCAAGGTTCTCTAGGAATAGGAAGTGGCATATATAACCCATGTGGTTGCAGCCTAGACTTAGCTTGTCTACATGTAATGCATCTCCCACAAATTCTCTCAACATCACGCTTCAAATTCTTTTGAATGATAGCACGTAATAAAGTAGATAGAGTCTTATTTACTACTTCAGTTTGACCATTAGTTTGTGGGTGACAAGTAGTAGAAAATAATAGCTTAGTCCCCAACTTTGCCCCCAAGGTCTTCCAAAAGTAACTCAAGAACTTTGCATCTCTATCAGAAACAATACTCCTAGGCATGCCATGCAACCTAACAATCTCCTTGAAGAACAAATCAGCTATATGTGATGCATCATTGGTTTTATGACATGCAATGAAGTGTGCCATCTTAGAAAACCTATCAACTGCCACAAATACAGAATCTCTTCCCCTTTTAGTCCTAGGTAACCCCGACACAAAATCCATAGAGATGTCAACCCAAGGTTCTCTAGGAATAGGAAGTGGCATATATAACCCATGTGGTTGCAGCCTAGACTTAGCTTGTCTACATGTAATGCATCTCCCGCAAATCCTCTCAACATCACGCTTCATATGTGGCCAAAAGAAATGCACATGCAAGACTCCTAAAGTCTTAGTAACTCCAAAGTGACCCATTAAACCACCAGCATGTGCTTCTCTAACTAACAACTCACGCAAAGAAGAATGAGAAATACAAAGTTTATTTTCTCGAAACAAGAAACCCTTATGTAAGTAGTATTTCCCACATGCCCCCTTTGTGCAAACTTTAAACACAACTCCAAAATCAGAATCCAATGCATACAATTCTTTAATGTACTCAAATCCAAGCAACTTAGCATCAAGGGTTAAAAGTAAGGCGCACCTGCGAGATAGTGCATCGGCAACTACGCTTTCCTTACCTTGCTTGTATTTGATCACATATGGGAATGTCTCAATGAATTCTACCCACTTGGCATGGCATTTATTCAATTTGTGCTGTCCCTTCAAATGCTTCAAGGATTCATGATCTGTGTGAATCACAAACTCCTTCGGCCAAAGATAATGCTGCCAAGTCTCTAAGGTTCGAATCAATGCATACATCTCCTTATCATAAGTGGGATAATTTAGAACTGCCCCACTCAACTTTTCACTAAAGTATGTAACCGGTCTTCCTTCTTGCATCAAAACGCCTCCAATACCTGTACCCTAGGCATCACACTCAATTTCAAATGTTTTAGTAAAGTTAGGTAAAACACGTAGAGGGGCATTTGTTAACTTCTCCTTGATCAGTTTGAATGCTTTTTTTTTGTTCCTCTCCCCACTTAAATGGAACGTTCTTCTTGATGACTTCAGTCAAAGGTGTGGCAAGGCTACTAAAGTCCTGAACAAAACGCCGGTAGAAACTAGTCAAGCCATGAAAACTTCTCACCTGCCCTATGGTTGTAGGAGTTGGCCAATCTTGGATCGCCTTCGCTTTTTCCTCATCAACTTGTATACCTTGTGCACTCATAACAAAACCAAGAAATACAAGCTTATATGTGCAAAAGGTACATTTCTTGTAGTTAGAAAACAACTTTTCTTTCCTTAAAACATCTAAAACAAGTTTTAAATGTTCAACATGATCATCCAAGTTTTTGCTGTAAATCAGGATATCTTCAAAGTAGACAACTACAAATTGACTAATGTAAGCACACAAAACATGGTTCATAAGTCTCATGAAAGTGCTAGGTGCATTAGTTAATCCGAAAGGCATAACTAACCATTCATACAAACCATATTTTGTTTTAAATGCAGTTTTCCACTCATCACCTTCCTTCATCCTAATTTGGTGATATCCACTCTTAAGATCAATCTTGGTGAAAACACAAGAACCATGCAATTCATCCAGCATATCATCTAGTCTAGGAATGGGATGACGATACTTTACCGTAATGTTGTTGATGGCTCAGCAATCTACACGCATTCTGCATGTCCTATCCTTCTTAGGCACTAGTAACACCGAAACTGCACAAGGACTCATGCTTTCACGCACATATCCCTTCTCCAATAACTCACCTACTTGCCTTTGAAGTTCTCTTGTCTCCTTAGGATTACGCCTATAGGCAGGCCGATTTGGAATTAAAGAACCAAGTATGAAGTCAATTTGATGCTCAATTCCCCGAATTGGAGGTAAGCCAGGAGGCAACTCTTCAGGAAATATATCCTTGAACTTCTGCAAAAGGGAAACAACACTGCTCGGCAAAGACTTGGCAAGATCATTAGTGTTTAAAAAGGCCTCCTTGTACATTAGTACTATAAGGGGCTGATGAGAAATTAAAGCTCTCTTGATCTCACTTTTCTTTGCAATAAAATTGTATTTTTCTTCTCTCGCACACATTAAGGTCGAACTCTCTCCTTTCTCTCTTTCTCTCTTATTTTTCACACTTTCTTTTTCTCTCCTCTCCTTTTCTTTTCTCTTATGTTCAGCCTCCCTCTCTTTCTCTTTTCTTTTTTCACTCGCTCTTTGTATTTTTAATTGATCTTCAAGAACTTGTTTTGGAGTCAATGGTACAAGTGACATTGGCTGTTTATTCATGGTAAAAGAGTACCTATTGGTGAAACCATCATGTGTGGTTCGTTGATCAAATTGCCATGGCCTTCCCAACAAGAGGTGACATGCATGCATGGGGACAACATCACAAAGCACCTTGTCCTCATACTTTCCAATAGAAAATGCCACCATCACCTGTTTAGTAACCTTGATCTCACCACTATCATTCAGCCATTGAAGCCGGTATGGCCTTGGATGC
>CAMOHE010054323.1:0-10470 GCA_946598075.1 Artocarpus hirsutus | reverse complement strand
AAAGTAGCCAGATTATTTGCAGCCATAGGATTATTCGGTCCCTTCTAGAACTTGAATCACGCATTTGTTGGTCTGGATGTCACATGCAATTCCCTCAATGGGCCTCCATGCGATGGCTTGAGCCCAAGATGCTTGAATCAGCCCAATAAGCATTTCTTTGAATTTCTTTGCACGAGCTCTCGTAACCGGACCAATGGGAACTTGAATTGGATCTAAATATGTCTCTTCCCTTGTGCTCTTGCTTGTGCTACCGATGCCCTCATCATTCCCCTCCTCTTGAGAAGGATTTGTCCTCAAATCGTCGCCTGCATCAAAAGGACTTAGATCAGAAACATTAAAGGTGGCGCTTACACCATACTCACCTGGCAAGTCTAGCTTGTACGCATTATCATTGATCCTTTCAAGTATTTGAAAAGGACCGTCCCCTCTAGGCAAGAGCTTGGACTTCCTTTGTTCTGGAAACCGTTCCTTGCCTAACTGCAACCACACCCATTTACCGGGCTCAAAGACGAGCTTGTGACGCCCTTCGTTTGCTTGTTTAGCATATTGCTTAGTCCTTTGCTCCATGTTGAGTCTTGCCTTCTCGTGGATCTGCTTAACAAGGTCAGTTTTTCTTTTTCCATCTAAATTCACATGCTCAGACAAAGGTAATGGGATTAAATCCAAAGGAGTTAAAGGATTAAAACCACAAACAATTTCAAACGGTAAAAATTATGTCACAGAATGAACAGATCGATTATAAGCAAACTCAACATGTGGTAAACACTCCTCCCAAGTTTTGATGTTCTTTTTAATGACAGCTCGCAACAAGGTTGACAAGGTTCTATTCACAACTTCTGTTTGACCATCGGTTTGAGGGTGACAAGTAGTCGAAAACAATAGCTTGGTCCCTAACTTAGCCCATAAAGTCTTCCAAAAGTAGCTTAAGAACTTTGCATCCCTATCAGAAACAATTGTCCTAGGCATACCATGAAGTCTTACAATTTCCCTAAAGAACAAATCAGCAACATTGCAAGCTTCATTAGTCTTGTGGCATGGAATAAAATGTGCCATCTTGGAAAACCTATCTACGACCACAAATATCGAGTTTCTTCCCTGTTTAGACCTAAGCAAACCTAACACAAAATCCATTGAAATATCAGTCCAAGGTTCACTAGGTATTGGTAAAGGGGTGTACAAACCATGGGGCTGCACTCTTGATTTAGCCTGCCTACAAGTTACACATCTACTACAAAGCCTCTCGACATCTCGTTTCATATGTGGCCAATAGAAGTGTTCCTGCAATACCGCTAAAGTTTTCATCACTCGAAAATGTCCCATCAATCCTCCCCCATGGGATTCTCTCACTAGCAAATCTCTTAATGAACAATTAGGCACACACAATTTATTCTTCTGAAACAAGTATTCCTCATGCCTAAAGTACTTACCACTAGCAAATCTCTCACAAGCTTGATACTCATTGCTAAAGTCAAGGTCATCAGTATATAACTCTTTAATATGTTCAAAACCTAGTAGTTTAGCATTAAGAGTTGAGATTAAGACATACCTACGAGAAAGCGAATTGGCAACGATGTTTTCTTTACCTTGCTTGAAGCGAATGACATACGAAAACGTCTCTATAAACTCCACCCAATGAGCATGCCTCTTGTTCAGCTTGTGTTGGCCTTTCAAGTGTTTTAGGGATTCATGATCGGTGTGAATCACGAACTCCTTAGGCCATAAGTAGTGCTACCACGTCTCTAGTGTCCGAACCAATGCATACAACTCCTTATCATAAGTTGGGTAATTAAGAGTTGCCCCGTTCAGTTTCTCACTGAAATATGCTATTGGTCTCCCTTCCTGCATTAAAAAGGCACCAATTCCAACACCTGAAGCATCACATTTAATCTCAAAAGTATTGGAAAAATTAGGTAAAGATAGCAATGGAGCATTAGTCAACTTCTCCTTGATTAACTGAAATGCCTTTTCTTGCTCTTCTCCCCATCTAAACCCAACGTTCTTCTTGATTACTTCAGTCAATGGAGCGGCTATAATACTGAAATCTTTCACAAACTGCCGGTAGAAACTAGCAAGTCCATGAAAACTCCGTACGTTTCCCACACTTCTTGGACTCGGCCACTCCTAGATGGCTCGCACCTTTTCGTCATCAACCTGTATACCTTGAGCACTAACAACAAAACCAAGAAACACAAGCTTATCTATGCAAAAGGTACATTTCTTGTAGTTCGCAAACAACTTTTCTTTCCTTAAAACATCTAAAACAAGTTTTAAATGTTCAACATGATCATCCAAGTTTTTGCTGTAAATTAGGATATCATCAAAGTAGACAACTACAAATTGACCAATGTAAGCACGCAAAATATGGTTCATAAGTCTCATAAAAGTACTAGGTGCATTAGTTAATCCAAAAGGCATAAATAACCATTCATACAAACTATATTTTGTTTTAAATGCAGTTTTCCACTCATCACCTTCCTTCATCCTAATTTGGTGATATCCACTCTCAAGATCAATCTTGGTAAAAACACAAGAACCATGCAATTCATCCAGCATATCATCTAGTCTAGGAATGGAATGACGATACTTTACCGTAATGTTGTTGATGGCTCGGCAATCTACACACATTCTCCATGTCCCATCCTTCTTAGGCACTAGTAACACCGGAACCGCACAAGGACTCATGCTTTCACGCACATATCCCTTCTCCAATAACTCACCTACTTGCCTTTGAAGTTCTCTTGTCTCCTCAGGATTACTCCTATAGGCAGGCCGATTTGGAATTGAAGAACCAGGTATGAAGTCAATTTGATGCTCAATTCCCCGAATTGGAGGTAAGCCAGGAGGCAACTCTTCAGGAAATACATCCTTGAACTTCTGCAAAAGGGAAACAACACTGCTCGGCAAAGACCCAGCAAGATCATTAGTGTTTAAAAAGGCCTCCTTGTAAATTAGTACTATAAGGGGCTGATGAGAAATTAAAGCTCTCTTGATCTCACTTTTCTTTGCAATAAAATTGTATTTTTCTTCTCTCTCACACATTAAGGTTGAACTCTCTCCTTTCTCTTTTTCTCTCTTATTTTTCACACTCTCTTTTTCTCTCCTCTCTTTTTCTTTTCTCTTATGTTCAGCCTCCCTCTCTTTCTCTTTTCTTTTTTCACTCGCTCTTTGTATTTTTAATTGATCTTCAAGAACTTGTTTTGGAGTCAATGGTACAAGTGACATTGGCTGTTTATTCATGGTAAAAGAGTACCTATTGGTGAAACCATCATGTGTGGTTCGTTGATCAAACTGCCACGGCCTTCCCAACAAGAGGTGACATGCATGCATGGGGACAACATCACAAAGCACCTTGTCCTCATACTTTCCAATAGAAAATGCCACCATCACCTGTTTAGTAACCTTGATCTCACCACTATCATTCAGCCATTGAAGCCGATATGGCCTTGGATGCTTCAAGGTAGGTAACGTCAATTTCTCCACTAACTCGGTGCTGGCCACATTTGTGCAACTTCCTCCATCTATTATCACGCTACAAACCTTGTTATTCACAAAACACCGTGTATGAAACAAATTCTCTCGCTGATTATTCTCTTCTTCTTTAGACTGTGCACTGAGAGCTCGTCTTGCCACTAATGACTCTCCAACTACAGCACACTCCCCTTCATAGGCATCTTCGAGAGGTGGCATGTCATCTACTTCTTCTTCTTCTTCTTCATCCTCTGAAACAATCTCTCCTTGAGCTGTAATCACCATTACTCTCTTGTTTGGACATTCGCGAGATATGTGACCCCTGCCTTGACATTTAAAGCACTTAATGTCACGACTTTTTGAGGTAGGAAATTCAGTGTTACCTTGTTTAGGTGCAGCAACTTGTTTGGCATCCTTAGAGGGTTCGGTCTTTGGCTTGTTTACTAGAAATTCGTCCTGTTTAGGGGCTGGTCTCCATGTGTTTGAGGTAGCCATGTTAGATCCCCTCCTAGCCATGTTTCTTCGCTTCAATTGCTGCTCCACTTTGATGGCTTGGTGCACCATATCTGTCAGCTCCACATAATGTTGCATTTCTACCACATCTGCAATCTCACGGTTTAAACCATGCAAGAACCTAGCCATAGTGGCCTCCCGGTCCTCCACTACATTTGCATGGATCATGGCGACCTCCATCTCTTTATGATATTCATCAACACTCCTATTACCTTGTGTGAGGCGTTGGAGCTTGTTGTACAACTCCCTATGGTAGTAACTTGGGATGAATCGTCTGTGCATGATTGCTTTCATTTCCTCCCATGTCTCAACAGTTTGCTCTCCGTTTCTTCTTCTATCCTTCAACAACTGATCCCACCAAACAATAGCATTGTCAGTGAATTCAATTGCAGCGAGTTTTACCTTTTTCAACTCAGAGTAGTTGTGGCAATCTAAGACCATCTCCATCCTCTTCTCCCACTCTAGATACACCTCAGGATCATTTTTCCCTTGGAAGGACGGAATCTTCACCTTGATGCTTCCTAAGTTATCATCCCACCTCTGCCTACCTAGCCTATCTTCTCTATTCCCTAAACCACGCCCAAACCTGCCCCGCTTATTAGGTGGAACATCAAACTCCTCCCAATCATCATCATCCTCTATATCCCCCCATTGCTCACCATGGTGTACACGTCTAGGTTGCCTAATGGGGTTATTTTGGCGCTGCCCCCTAGGTGCCCCCTCTTCCAACCTATCCATTCTCTCATGTAAAGGTTCCAATTCAGCTCTCATCATCTGTCTCAATTCCCCCATCAAAGCTTGTAACTATAGGTTTGGAATGGTTCGTTGTTGAACCTCTTCAGTTGAATTATCTTCTAGATTGTGAGACATTTTTTTAAAGTCTGCAAGAAAAGGTTAGGAACCTCACAAGCACTCCCTCACGTGTTTCACTCAAGAATGATTCGCTCACACTCATGTTTCATTCAAATTGGCTCTTAACTTGATGTTCTCAATGCTCTTGCCTTTTTCCACTCGTTGTGACTTCTCAAATTCTTACTCAGACTCAAGAAACACACAAAATTCAAGCAGTAATTCAAACAAACTACACTATACCCAAACAATCCACAAGATTTGACATGCAATTCATAGAATGGCAAACGAAGACTCTATAACAAAGATGCTAAATCACAAGAATGTGTAAAATGAATAGCTGAATTTTTTTTTTCGGATCCTCTTGTTTTCTTCTTTCCCTTGTTTTTTTCTCCGTTTTTTTTCTTTCTTTTCTTTTCTTTTTTTTTTTTTGGTTAAACTAGAATCAACACACAAATGAGCAGGTGTGCACATATAAACAAGAAAAAAAATGTAAACAACCAAATTTCAAATCAAATAGAAACTAACACAAGTATTCAAGCCAACAAAATTTGCAAGAATTCGAACAAGGAGAAAACAAAAGAAGAAAAGAGTTCGGCTAAGAAATTAAGACCTTAAACCAGAATGCTTTTTTTTTTTTTGTTTTTGTTTTTCAGGACTCTAAATTTGACTAAACAAGAACAAGAACATAAAATAAAGGATAGTCAAACTTGCCTTGGAACCTAAGCTCCAATGCCAACTGATATGAACCCCGCCGACTAACACAACAAGACCCGACACCAAATATAGAATCGAACCCCTAATCCCTTACGACACACATTTGTTGAGCCTTGACCCGTAATCTAGAGAGACACGAACCAAGAACCACAGATAGGAAGACGACACACCTAGAATTTACAAGAACACTTAAATTCTAGATGATAAGTCTGTTTGTTGAATGCCACAAGAATAATCTTGAAAAGTTCAACGAGTCCTCTTAAGAAAATAAGAAGAACGCAAAAATAATCTCCCCAAAATTCTTGAATAATGATCTGATTTATTCCAATTAGAATAATGAATTGTTTACAATTATATAGGAACGATTTTCAGCCCAAAAGAATCCCTAATTGAATGTTGACTTAGAAAATCCCTTAATTGGCGCTTTCCCATTTGAAATTAAGCCCTAAAGTCTGACTTTGCTAGCTGTCATCTAATAGAAATAACATAAAAGGAAAGTAGCTAATTTTATCCCTTAAAATGCGCCTAACCTAATCTAGAAAAAAAAAAGGAAAAGGAAAATATCCAAGTTTGTTTTCTTGCCTAACAACAACCAAGTTTGGCAATTAAGAAATTACAAAAATTACATTAGGAAGATAATTTGATGATGACACTCGAACTTGACGACATGGCACCCACGTGTCGATCCAAAATAGGAAGGTTTCCTGAAATTATAAGTTTGCTCCACTATTTACTAGAATCATGCACCATCGTCAATGTGAATCTTCTAGAACCTTAATCATAGTGACTAGGCTCTCTTGTGATTGATTTGGGCCCATATCAGGGCTCCATTTATGTGACATGTCACAAACTTATTGAATGAGCCCGTTCAATGCTTCCTTGAATCGCTTGGCCTTAGATCTTGTGATTAGACTACTTGAATGGCTTAAGGGATCATGAATATGGCTCCTAACTTGTACAGCTCCACTGCTTGCATCATTTATCTTTGGTCAAAGGAGTTTGTGATTCACACAGATCATGAATCCTTGAAGCATTTGAAGGGGCAGCACAAATTGAATAAACGCCATGCCAAGTGGGTAGAATTCATTGAGACATTCCCATATGTGATCAAATACAAGCAAGGTAAAGAAAACATAGTTGCTGATGCACTATCTCGCAGGTATGCCTTACTTTCAACCCTTGATGCTAAGTTGCTTGGATTTGAGTACATTAAAGAATTGTACACATTGGATTCTGATTTTGGAGTTGTGTTTAAAGATTGCAAAAAGGGGGCATGTGGGAAACACTACTTACAGGAGGGTTTCTTGTTTCGAGAAAATAAACTTTGCATTCCTCATTCTTCTTTGCGTGAGCTGTTAGTTAGAGAAGCACATGTCGGTGGTTTAATGGGTCACTTTGGAGTAGCTAAGACTTTAGGAGTCTTGCATGAGCATTTCTTTTGGCCACATATGAAGCGTGATGTTGAGAGAATTTGTGGGAGATGCATTACATGTAGACAAGCTAAGTCTAGGCTGCAACCACATGGGTTATATATGCCACATCCTATTCCTAGAGAACCTTGGGTTGACATCTCTATGGATTTTGTGTTGGGGTTACCTAGGACTAAAAGGGGGAGAGATTCTGTGTTTGTGGTAGTTGATAGGTTTTCCAAGATGGCACACTTCATTGCATGTCATAAAACTGATGATGCATCACATATAGCTGATTTGTTCTTCAAGGAGATTGTTAGATTACATGTCATGCCTAGGAGTATTGTTTCTGATAGAGATGCAAAGTTCTTGAGTTACTTTTGGAAGACCTTATGGGCAAAGTTGGGGACTAAGCTATTATTTTCTACTACTTGTCACCCACAGATTGATGGTCAAACTGAAGTAGTGAATAGGACTTTATCTACTTTATTACGTGCTGTCATTCAAAAGAATTTGAAAACTTGGGAAGATTGTTTGCCACATGTTGAGTTTGCTTATAATAGATGTGTTCATTCTGCAACGAAGTTTTCACCGTTTGAAGTTGTTTATGGTTTTCACCGTTCAAAACTCCTTCCAAGGGGTGATGGCCCATTTCAAGTGGTGGAACGCATTAATGACAATGCCTACAAACTTGATTTACCTGGTGAGTATGGTGTTAGTGCTAGTTTTAATGTTTCTGACTTATCTCCTTTTGATGCAGATGACAATTTGAGGACAAATCCTTTTCAAGAGGGGGAGAATAATGCAAGCAGTGGAGCTGTACAAGTTAGGAGCCATGTTCGTGATCCCTTAAGCCATTCAAGTGGTCCAATCACAAGATCTAAGGCCAAGCGATTCAAGGAAGCATTTAAAGGGCTCATTCAACAAGTTTGTGACATGTCACATAAATGGAGCCTCGGTATGGGCCCAAATCAATCACAAGAGAGCCTAGTCACTATGATTAAGGTTCTAGAAGATTCACATTGATGATGGTGCATGATTCTAGTAAATTGTGGTGCAAACTTATAATTTCAGGAAACCTTCCTATTTTGGATCGACACGTGGGTGCCATGTCGTCAAGTTCGAGTCTCGTCATCAAATTATCTTCCTAATGTAATTTTTGTAATTTCTTAATTGCCAAACTCAATTTTGTTAGGCAAGAAAACAAACTTGGATATTTTCCTTTTTTTCTAGATTAGGTTAGGCGCATTTTAGGGGATAAAATTAGCTACTTTCCTTTTATGTTATTTCTATTAGATGACAGCCAGCAAAGTCAGATTTTAGGGCTTAATTTCGCATGGGAAAGCGCCAATTAAGGGATTTTCTAAGTCAACATTCAATTAGGGATTTTTTTGGGCTGAAAATCGTTCCTATATAATTGTAAACAATTCATTATTCTAATTGGAATAAATCAGATCATTATTCACAAATTTTGGTGAGATTATTTTTGTGTTCTTCTTATTTTCTTAAGAGGACTCGTTGAATTTATCAAGATTAATCTTGTAGCATTCAACAAACAGACTTATCATCTAGAATTTAAGTGTTCTTGCAAATTCTAAGTGTGGTGTCTTCCCATCTGTGGTTCTTGGTTCGTGTCTCTCTAGATTACGGGTCAAGGCTCAACAAACGTGTGTCTTAAGGGATTAGGGGTTCGATTCCAGATTTGGTGTCGGGTCTTGCCGCGTTAGTCAGCAGGGTTCATATCAGACTTTGTTTCAAAATTACTTTAAAGGACCTTGATGACCTCCAAAGGCATCAACTAACTAATTTCCTCTCAAATCCTGCGCATCTAAAGAAGTGTTGTTTATTTTGTTCTAAGAAATTTGAAAAACATAGGGCAATCTGATAATGCTTTGGAGCAAGACACAAACCTTCGCTAGGCATTTCTAGGGGAGGCTTACAACCCAAGTTGCTATGATTTGTTGTATGGACTATCTCGTTCTGCTACATAGCCCCTGCGACCAATTTCGTGTAACGCCCCCTTATGGATGTCACAGATGTCAATACATTTATTCTTTTCACCATTATTTAAGATAAACTATTTAAATGAAAACATAATTTGGAAACATACCCTTGGATCCATGCATACACTTTTTTTAAATTTTAAAATTACTTGATCATAAATATTCTTTAACTAGTTTATCACACCAAAACAATAAAACCATAATTTAAATAAAAATCAACACAACTTTTAGAATCTGCTTATGCAGTTCGGTTGACCGAACTTTGGACTTCAATAGGCTAAACTTGATCAGCAGTCCAAACTTCAACCACCGACAGGCCGTTCTAGGCTTTGCAAAATAGGGTTTTTTAAATTATTAAGATCGGCAGGCCGATTTAGGGTAATTGACAGGCTGACACCAATAGACCGACCAATAATGATCGACAGGCTGAACTGCTGATAAAATCAAAATTAAATTTTAAATCAAATCTCAATACTTCAAAGTGCAGTAGGATAGACAATAATCATAGAAAGTTATAGAAACAGAATTCAAATCTTTAAATCTCTTCGAATAAACATACTTAGATAATAAAACATACTCAGAAAATAAAATATAGTTTAAAACTTTAAATTTCTTCTCTGGCGTTCTTCCGTTTTCAATCCATCATTCTTGGTTCACACGCTCATCTTTGTCCTTCACCTATTCCATAATTCTCTTGCCCTTATCTACAACATGGTGTAAAACCGAGTAAGCAAAAGCTTAGTAAGTACACTTCATATCTCATAGCATAAAAAATTTTATGAACATCTTTATGAAGCATCATTTCCATAATCAACATAATCATAATAGTGCACTAGGCACAGTTTCATATAGAACATATGATGAGGACATCGGTAGCACAAGTAAGAGCACATGGGATGAGACATATTTAGATCCAATTCAAGTTCCCATTGGTCCGGTTACGAGAGCTCGTGCGAAGAAGTTCAAAGAAATGCCTATTGGGCTGATTCAAGCAACTTGGGCTCAAGCTATTGTGTGGAGGCCTATTGAGGGAATTGCATGTGACATCCAAACCAACAAATGTGTTGATGAGGGCATCGGTAGTACAAGCAAGAGCACAAGGGAAGAGACATATTTAGATCCAATTCAAGTTCTCATTGGTCCGGTTACGAGAGCTCGTGTAAAGAAATTCAAAGAAATGCTTATTGGGCTGATTCAAGCATCTTGGGCTCAAGCCATCGCATGGAGGCCCATTGAGGGAATTGCATGTGACATCCAGACCAACAAATGCGTGATTCAAGTTCTAGAAGGGACCGAATAATCCTATGGCTGCAAATAATCTGGCTACTTTCCATTTCAGTTACTTTCCCAATTTGAGGCGACAAGTGGCGAGAAGAATCAGCTAATTGCCTGATTATTGTCTAGTTTCCTTTTCTTTTACAAAACATGCATTTACTTTTATATTATTGTAAGGCTTTTAAGCCATTTAGGAAACTTACTTTATTTGCTTTAGATTTAGCATCTTTTTGGCT
>CAMOHE010054322.1:44347-81510 GCA_946598075.1 Artocarpus hirsutus | reverse complement strand
GAAGAGAACCACGAGGGTTTCAATAGATGGCTTCCCTTAGAATATGAAGAGTAATGTTATGTGAAGAATGAATGAATGATGATGTATAGAACCTAAGATGATCATGACTAAACGGTTTGTGTAAGTATACCCTCTACTGCATCACTTGAATAATAGTATGTTTTAAAGCATGTTTTAAAGTTATGTATGTTGTTATGATGAATATGTTCAAAGATGTTTTTGATGATTTTTCATGAGTATGATGTGAACTCTCTTGTTGTCATGAACCAACCAATGTTATGTATGTTTTTATGGTCAAATCCTTGAGGAAGCATGTTCCAAGATAGGGACCATCTATGAATGAATGTTAAGGGTTCTGACTACTTGAAATTAATGTTATGCTATGGGCCCAAAAACTGAAAAGTAATGTATGTTTATGAAAGTATGTTTTTATGTAGAACTACCGTGGTTTACTTAGCAAGCATTATGCTTATATAGTTCTCGTGATGCAGGTGAGCTTTCAAGTAAGGATGTAGATGACTGAGCAAGAATGGTCCAAGGTCCCATGACGAGTCTAAAATGCAATATTTATTTCTAAGTATTTCTTTGATGTTATTAGAAACCAAGAACTGTTATTGAGGACATTTAGAGAATTTTCTAGCTTTTGTATAAGTGTTGTAATCTTAATATTTTCGCTGCTAATGATAAGATAATTTTCACATTAAGGTTGAGTTAAGGTTTGATTATTTTTCCTATCGTGTCTCTAATCGGATTGCCAAACTGGCCCATTTTTACATGCATGAACGAACGATGCGTGGTGCTCCTCTCCTCTCTTTCCTCCTAGGGGAGAGGGGGAGGGGGTCGCTACAACTATTTCAAGAAAAAAATCATAAAGACATCAAACTTAGAGTAAATTTCACAAATTTTTTCTGAACTATATCACTTGTGTTAACAAGCCCGTTAAAAGTTGAAACGTGCATGTTCTTTGAACAAAATTGTTGAATTCTTGATAACTTTAGTTCATAGAGTTATTTAGCCACTTTTGGTTAGTGAATAATACTATGTTCTTGAAAAAATCATTTGAAATGCCCATATTTATAAAGGTTTGCCTCTAATTATGTAGGTTGAAGAAAAGAGAAGAAAATAGAGCAAAAGCACAGGATTAAGCGAGGAAATGGGAAGAAAATGACCTTGGTAGAGAAGCAGCACTGTGGCACCCAAAATGAGAGTGCAGCATCCAAGTTCTACATGTCTAGTGAATTTCCAAAGAGACAGCACCACAACACTGTATTTGTGGAGCCACGGCACTACGACGAATTTTAATAGAGCCGCAACGCTAGAAAAGAGGGCTGCAGCGCCAATTGTGATCCTTAGACTTGATTTGCAGACGTGAAAAGGGGGATTTAGGTAACCTAGCAGTAGTATAAATAGATGCAGATGTAACTATCAAAAGGACATCTAGGGTATTGTATTTTCAAAGCATTGTTGAATTTTCTTAGGAGCTTTCAAGCAATTTGGAGTAAGAAGTTAGAGATTGGTGACAAAATTTCTTGTTCTCTTAACTCCTAATGTTTGATCTAATTGAAATTTCAGTTTTTGTTTATCTTTTAATTATGTTCTAATTTTCTTAGTTAGGGCTACAATGTAGCCTAATCATGATGATGTAAATTTCATATTTGTTTATGCACTGTAATTGGTTTTATTCATGTGTGTTGTATGTTATTGTGCTTAAAGCTTTTAAATGATTAGCTACCATTTAAATGATCTGATGTGCATCTTTGAAATTGAGAAGGGAGAATATGCAAATGCTTTATATAACATATAACCATGAATTAAATGTTGATAGAGATATACCATGTTATTTGTGTGGCTTTTGATGGTAAGATGACTCAAAAGACTCATTGTAAACCGGGAATATTCATGAATCTTAATGCACTTGGATTTAATAAATTCACATAGAGATATAGTGAGTTAATAAACTGAATAGGCTTGCTATACCTAGAGATAGGATAGTGAATAAATTGAGAATTTTTGCCATCACATGGGTATTATCAATCGGGGTGCATAATTTTATGGAATCAAGTCTAGTGATTATGGTCAAATCAGATGCCTTAACGTTTCAGTCTCATTAGTTTATTCCTTAAATTCAATTGTATTCTTTTCTTAAATTAGTTTTAATTTCAGTATTGTGCCTTTTTTTTAAATCAACTTCATTTGATTTGCTAGATAAATTTTGGGGCTAATCTAATTTCAGTAATTAATTAGGTTATTATTCAATAGTCTCTGTGAGATGATACTTATACTCATTACTTTATTACTTGATCGATAACGTGCACTTGCGTTAGTGGATTTTACCGAACAATTCTCATTTGATTTAAGATTAAATATGTTAACAGGGGTAATATAAGTATATTTTTCACTTTAAATGAATTAGTTGAGCATCAAACTTTTGTTTTTTTTGCCTTCAGAGAATCTCCTCAGAAGTGTCAAAAAGAGGGCAGAAAACTAGAGAATGTGCCGTAATTCAAGTTAGTTCTTTAAGGGTTTTAAATAAAGATATGAATTTATCCTTTTAATAAGAATAACAAATATTATTTTATCCAAAAAACAACATGTTTCAAAGTTTAAGGGTGAACATGGAGAAATACTATAATTTAAGAGATGCAAAAAGTACATTTTGAAGTTTAAGAGGTAGTTTGACACACATGATATAATTTAGAGGGAATTTATAAAATTTATCATAAATTTATTAAGGAAATTTAAATTTTAGTAGACGAATATTAAAGTTATCGACAATTGGGAAGAGGATGAGATGGTATGAATATCAGGCTTCTTTTTGTTTTTATTTTTTTAAAGTAAATAGGGCTAGAATTGTTATTAATTGGAGCAAAGCAAAACAAATTGAGACATAAAAGATGGGGTCTTTATCTCTGGCCACAAACAATCATTCAAACTAGCCATATCCAATTGAATGCCCAATTATGTGCCAATGGTAAATTGGGAATTGAGGGTAAAAAAACTCTCCAATGTAATATGTTATTTTTAATGTCAAATTCTCAATGTGCTAAACTTGATCTCAAATTTACCACTAAATATAACATATAGTAAATTTGCCATTTGATGCCTATTAGTTGATATATTGTCTTTTTCAGTTAATCATTAATCTTCACATTATTTTAAACACTAAAAGTCTTCTTTTATAAATTTCAAGGCTTAATAATAACAACAAAAGGCAAATATAGCATTTGAAATAACATTATACATTGGAGCAAAAAATAGAATAGTAGATAAAATATTTTATTTTCACACTTTTTGGAGGTGAATATGACACTGGCATTTACATTAAAGATTCTTAGTTAAACTATATATGAGCTGTCACGTTTTTTTAGTATATAAACAAACAATGTGCTCCCTTTTCTACTTTATAAATAAATCCCACATTACCCTCCCAGAGATCAAACTTGTGACCTAACCCTTTAATCTATGAGAGACCATGTTTTTTTTTTTTTTTCGAAAAAAGACCTACTGGTCCATATCCTACCCACATCTCCTTCGGCACTTTGGCATTTTAGGGGCCATAGAAAGAGCAATTAGGGCCTTATACTAGTTTCTCTCAATAAGCGACCCAAGGTCTCCGTTTGTCTTATTATCATAATGCATCAATAGCCATTGCTAGAGCAGAGGCCTTATGGGAGACTAGGAACTCAAACCTGGGTCGATGAAGAAGAGATGCCTAGCAAAGGCATCCTAACTACTAGATTACATCCTTCAATAATCATGAGAGACCATGTTACCATAACTAGAAGCATGCTTTAATGGAGACATCCATGAGAGACTAAATATCAAGGATAAATGGACCCTCAAGGGCGAAGAGTTCTACACAACTTTATCAGCATTAATAGCATCACTTTCAACTTCATGGATAGAGAGTAGCTGGTGGTCTTGTGCAAATTGTAAACCTTCTTGAAGCGCCATGCATTCGGCCATGTGAGGAGAGTGACTATGTAACCTTTTCTTCAAAGCTCTACAACCACATGCTCGATCGGCTGTCTCAATCGAGTAGCTACACCAACCCCCATGACACTACTAGAATTGTAGATTACACAACAGTTTTAAACTGTAGTCGTGTGGTTTCATGACAATTAAAGACCAGTGGTGTAATTGTCCGTCGTGATATCAACAGGACTTTTTATGATAGTTTGCCTACAATCGTGGAATCCTTGTTTTGGCAGGGTTTTAGAGTCTTGGGGTTGAGGCTATTATGATGGTTCTCACCAAAAATCATCATGAAATGCTAAGCTTACATGATGGTTTTCACTAAAAACCATCAGTAAGGAGCTTGTTTTACGATGGTTTTCATCGAAAACCATCATGAAAAATTAGTCCAAAGATAAAAAAACCAAAATTTCTAGTTTTGCAAGGGAGGGCCAGTCCTGTATTCTAACCATAATACAAGCCTCTAATTGCATAATCACATAATTACATTGAACTATAAAATTTTTACAAAATTATATACACATACAAACACACTGCAAAGTCATGTACTCTACACCTATCTATTTCTAAGATATATATTTACTCAAAAATTTTACCCACTCAAACCTAACTTCAAATATGTCGTCACCTATATAATCTTCCTTTTTTATGGTTCTTGTAAACCATTATTAATAAAAATTAAGTCCTATATTTAACATAAAAAAAAAAACACATCCGATGTTGCCTCCTTGTTAGGGACACTTGTGCTTGGAATATAGTGTTTGTCCACTAGGTCATCTTGTTATACTGCTTTCTGCTTCAACTTTCCAATCGTTAAAAGCCCTAGCAGTTAGTCAAAATAAAAAAGAATTAATCATAATATTGCAAAAATTATCAAAACATATTTTATGGCCAAGATTGATACTTACATCTTAGTAAGTGAACTCTCCAGATGCGCATTCTAGTTGGCCTTTTAAGTCAAAGATCACTTCTATTTTTAATCCCGTCTTCCTTAATTTATAAATTCTTTTCATTAAGGCAGCTCTTCGCTGAAAATCAACATTGGGATTGGATTTGGTTTTTCTCTAGGGCTTACTTAAAATCAACTATTTTCTTATACAAACACATATACAAACACATAACTAAGTAACAAATGTTAATATAACTAATACAGAACAATATAACTAAGTAACAAATGTTAACATAACTAACATACAACAACAATAGACAAATACATAATTAAAACTATATGAAATAGCTAAAACTAATTAACAAAAATAAAACAAATTAATATAACAAATTGCTAGATTTAATTTTAAAACAAAAACTAAACTAATTACTAGTGATGGTCAATAAAACAAATGAATAACTAAATTAACGAAAACTAATAAGGTTAATTAACATAATAAACAAATAGAATTAATAAAAATAACAAAAATAAAAATTAATTAACAAAAACACAAACACATGGTCATATAGGTTTTTCATCAAATATATGGTGGGGATCACAACAATACTTAGGAATCACATATACAAACACATAGAAAGTATCCTCCTTTCTGATCAAAAAGCCATACGTTGTTCAAAGTTTTTTCAAACATAAAATACAAGTAACACATACTAAATGGAAAATAACAAATTAATGTCATTAATATTAAAACTAAAACTAAAACTAAAACTAAAACTCTTGCAACACTAAAGCTAAATAACATTAAAATAACCAAATAGCACTAAGTTTAGAACTAATAATAACACTAAAACTAATTAAAATTAGAACTAACAAAACTAGATAATTAAATAATTAAAACTAAAATTACATAATAAATAAAAAGGATATAACTAAAAATAAAAAACAATAAAAATGGTTTAAAACTTTCCAACGGCAGCAAAGTTGGCAGAACATCAAGGGACAAGGTCGAACAGTGACAAAGTCGATGGAATGTTGAGGGACAATGTTGAATGGTGGCAAATGGTGCCGGGTTTGTTGGGGGTTGGATCGAGCGATGGTGGGGTCGTGGAGAGAGTGATGAGGAAATGTCGGAGTGGGTAGAACGTCATGGGGGGGTTGGGTTCGTCAGTGGCGAGATCGTGGGGGAAAGAGGGGTCCTAGTTTGTCGATGGCTAGGCCATGGGGGGCAGAGTTAAAAAGAGAGAGGGTTTAAGTTTGGGAAAATTTTGAATTAATGGGGAAGCCAATATTGGCGTGGGCTTAAATTTAGATGGGAGGCTAAAAATTTCAAATTAATGCAGAACCTTTTATAATGGTTTTTACTAAAAACTATTGTGAAAGATTCTACATTGCTAACATGATAGTTTTCGTATTTTCAAGTATGCTCCTCGTGTTTTTTCCCTCCTTACCATAACCTTTTTTGAAAAAACTTCGTTAAATGAAGGTCGTATAATCTAAAATTTCTGTTGTCAAATAATTCAATAATTCAAAACGCCTCTTCAAATTCAAATTAACGCGTTTTTGATTCCCGAATATCTAACTAATTAATTAATTCTTTATAACGTATTCTATTGTTCTTTGACAAATAAGACAGCATCCTTTGGCGTTTTCCCAAAATTTTACGGAGGCCTCTCTGAGATAAATAGTCTTTTCTGTGCAATTCCAAATGTGAATAAAGTTTTCGTATCCTATTAGTGAGGCTTAGTATTTGAAATGCAACAGAACCCCTGTTTTCTTCTTTTTCTTCGTGTGAAATAACCGAGATGAATGACTTTTTTTACCATAAAATGAAATCTTACCCCCCATCGGCCTTTATTGCTTTGCTAGATATTTTTATTGATCAATAATAATAATACTATTCATTTTTTTTTAATTTGGCATACACAATAATCTTAATTTTGTTAATAATTCTCAATTTAAAAATTACAGAAATATTGATATATATATTCCATAAAAATAAATAAAAAAGTCTTTTTATTTTAATTAATTGTTTCTGATTTACCGGCTCTTATTTATTTTGAAATGAAAGTGAAATGAAAGGGGTCAGTTAATAAAATAAAAAATTCAAATAGACAAAATATAGAATTTTATAATTATTTTGAATCTTTTTCAACTATTTTAACTTAAAATATTTAAAATCAAGAAGTTAAAATTGGTCAAATGATATGAACAAATTACTATTGAAAAAAACTAGTACTTTTATTAAAATTCAATTATTAAGTAAAGTTTGATGAAGATCAACAAGGGGACCAATAGTATTGTCTTTTCTTGTGATGATACCATGTCTATATTAATATTGGAAATTACTTTACCTTTATAGGCCTAACCCAATATTGTGTTACTTAATCATAATATGGACAATGTGGAGTATGTGTGTGTCTATATATGTGTATATATATATATATATGTTGTTGGTGATAAGAATGAAAGGTGTCTAAGATGCCATATATTCTAATTAAATTGACACCTCCTTAATGACATTCTCATTATATATCTAGGTCAACAAATATTAAAATAAAATAACAAAACAAGTCTAAGAAATTACAAGACATGGATCAAAAAGGAAAAAAACTGTCACGCCTGTAATGTAACAACCCCACAATAAAGAAGAAAATCAACAAAACCCACAAGATGACCTACTAGAAATATCATCATGAAAAGAAAAGAGGAAGAAATAATAGGAGAAGCAGCAGCACTCAGTGGGAGTGACAGTATTGGGAGTTCAGGATGTTGGATGCCTGCAGCATCAAAGTTCATTCGAGAGAGAAAGCCCAAGCACCTACCCCAAGTCGAATGCTAGTGTCATGGAACTTGGCATAATCTGGAGTGAAGAAGAGTATGTTGAGTCCCGTTTGGAGAACTTTTGCTTGTGGTAAAAGTTGTGGTTTTTTTATAAGTGTATGGATGCGGTAGAATTGAGAAGAAAATGTTTTACCAAGCTAACCCTGATAGAGGATTCAAAAACCCACCTAAAAAGACCCCTTAAAGAGGAAAACCCTCAAATAGGAGAGAAAATACTCAAAGTTTGTATTCAATATCCAGTATTCTAGTATTTCTTACAATTAGCTTATGAGAGTGTTTATAGCCCTCTAACAAAACAATAATAAATAAACACAAAAATAAACAACATAGTAATTAAAAAACGATAAAACTAATAAGAAAACAAAGCTAAAATATAAAAACAACCAAATATAGTTAATTCCCTACATCAATTTACCCCATCTATGAAAAAAAAAAAACTCAACCTCGAGTTCAATAGAAGCATGCAGAGATGAAATTGTAGCAAGCGACGTAACTAGTGAAAATGTGGAATGAAGGAAGCTTTGAAAAAAGACAGCCTTTTTTAGGTTGTAGGAGTGGTAGACGCTAGCTGAATACTCCGCCAAATCATGTCCTAAACCCACAATGGAACCAAAATCGCCATTGACGCTAGCTTGCCCTTTTGGTCTTGAACCTCAAAA
Organism: Artocarpus hirsutus; assembly: GCA_946598075.1. NCBI lineage: Eukaryota > Viridiplantae > Streptophyta > Magnoliopsida > Rosales > Moraceae > Artocarpus > Artocarpus hirsutus. The sequence goes on along the minus strand of CAMOHE010054322.1, from coordinate 73,146 downwards.
TCAATTGCAAGTATACCAACAATTTGGTCAATAGAAATTAGTATCTTCACTTTCAAATCTTCACAACCAATGCACTCAATTTTTGGTGTTCCAAGTTGTGTTCTAATCGGTCCAATCTCTTAAACAACTTGACTTGTTGCTTCACTTTGGATTTTTTAAGCAATCCAACACCAATTTCATTACCCAAGTTTTCAATATCAACCATACCCAATAGATTCACAAATTCATCTTCAACAATTGTGTCAAGACCAACTAAATCATCCACATTGTCAATTTTGTTCAAAACAAATGGGTCTACAATCTCCTCTTCATGATTAATTTCACCTTTTGTAACGTCATTACTCTTCGTGTCATCAAAAGCATTTTTACACTCCTCATAATCAAACCAATCAACTACATGTTGGGTTGTGGGTCCAAAAATCATGTAAAATGCAACATAATAAAATTTAAAATATTTTATAAATTTTCAAGATCCTTTTTCATGATGTTATATATAATAATTGAATAAAACAAAAACTTACAGGTTGGAAATAGCTCTGAATAATCAAGCGTTCTAAAACCTTTAGATCTTCCTCGTTATTGTCTTTTCTTTGGATCAATGGCTGAATGGGCACCAGTACGATCTCTTGGATTATCTCTTTTCAACATTTTTCAGTAGAAGTTCTTTTAACTCTTAAAGGGGAGAGCTCAAAGAACACTAGATGGAGGCTAGATAAAAGTCTATTAAACATATAACCTCCAAGATCTATTTATAGACACACACATACACACACACACACACACACACACACACACAAATACTTGAAATTTGAAATAGAATCCTCCAAGGATTCTGACTAGATCATGCCAACTCCTAGATATGGTACAAGTGATCTGCAGCTTCCAATGGTGGTGTGACATGTGTCATAACAACCTCCAACTGTGTGATTCTGTATCCATCTAGCATCTTTTTGAAATCTGATTCCAGTTCAAACAGAGATTTAATTTATTTTAACTTTTAAAACAAATATCTTTCATGGTTTTTTTATTATTTAAATTATCTTATAAATCAAATAATTATCTACAAAATCTATTCAACTCTTAAGAAAGATTTTTATTTTATTGCAAGATAACAAATAGATTACATGAAGATCACATGATCTATTTGCAACTTAAAATCATGGATATGGTGCCACCTTGGACTCCTAAAGTTTTAGTGTGTGGAGCCATACACAGTCCTAGTGGACTTTTTGTATGAAATTACAATTTTGCACCTGATGACAAAATTAATCCAAAAAAATTTCCATTGCTCCATTTGAAAGAATATTATGGAGCTAGCAAGGGGACCCAATAGACATATAAAATTTAAGTTCTAATAATTATTTATAATGTAATTATCTCATAATTAAATTAATAATCATTATTAACTCTAGTTTGTGCCACTATCAGAAACCGAGGTTGCATGCTTAAATTATATACAGAATTATATGGAACCTTAAACAATAAATGTCATCAACAAGATCGTCTATTGATATAATCATTTTCCATGTGATAATATCCTCCACAATAGTACTCATAATTAGAGCCAGTTTTATAGATTTATGTACAACCTCTTTAATTATTTCTTTGTCTATGAGTTTCGTTAATTCTCTAGTGGGTGACCTATTTATGAACAAATTATAAATGAGGATTTGACTAATATTTGATATTGCATATCAAATAACGAGTACTCTTCACCTAAGTTCCTGAACTAATACTCATGGGAACATTATCTCATCATCCTATCCTGTAGAAGTTGTGGATTCCATATCTATAAATAGTGTTCCCAGCTACCTATATTAGTATGCCCCCAATATTCAGAGTTATTGAACATGGATTTTTTAGATCTCACTTATTAGCAATCAAAAGTTATAGTAAATAGAGATGAGCCCACTAAACACCTCAAGATTAAGGCAAGACCCATAAAATGATCAAAGTCATACAATTCTAATTTTTTGTTACGAAATTACACAAGAAATTAAATTCTATCTTATTTCAAGTTGAATGTATTTTAAACACACCGATGTCTCTATCAAGTAATCATTCAATAGTTTACATCTTACAATGCTACGTGGAATTTACACTATGCTATGTAAGCATCAATTCCAACAATACAAATGTCACCGTATTAGAGTGATTTATAGGTTAACCTTTAAGTGTTGGTCTAGGCTTGTCAGGGAACTTTGATTTGATAGCAAATTGAGCCGAATCAGTTTCGGTGTTGGGTGGCTGGACTCGTTCACCAAATTGTGGTTATTGGACTTGCTGGGCTTGATAAGTTAATTTGAGAGGTCAAGAGGAGTGTTGGGCTGATTAAGATCATTTGGGCTGTCATAAGATTGGGCTAGGGTAGACCCCAAAACGACACCGTCAGCGTTCTTCTTTAGCTGTTCAAAAATCTCCGCTATGGAAATATCGTCGCCATGGTCACCATGTCGAGTCTCCCCTCCTCCTTGGCCAGTGCTACCACGGTGGACCTTTCCTCCGTCGACAACTTCACCATCGAGTTTGCTCCGACACTGTGTTGCAAGTTCCGTGTGAAGAGACGGATAACCGATGTCGTTCTGTAAGTCGTCGCCTCTGCCATGTCTACTCTGGTGCTGCTCTAACAGAGACTGGACTCCAACGTCGACGACATATTCGACGACCACTATAGAAGAGAAGCCATTGGCCTGGCTGAGAAACGGTGAAAAGACCTCGTTGGTTTGAACTGAGAATCATCGGAGAGAGGACTCGGGTATCAATGGCTTGCGTGGATCTCGAAGACCCATGCAAATTGATGGCCGAGATTGAAAATTGTTTTTTTCGTCGATTTTCGATCATGCATGACGCCGTTCACTATAGTCCTCATCGAAATATGTGGGTTCGTCCAAAACCCATGCCTCAGGATCATCTTCCGAATCGATATCTGATGGTGGTTGAAGTCGACGACGGCTAGGTCGTGGATTCGAAGCTCGGCCTATGCGAAAATGGTGAAAATGGGCTAGTTTTGATTGGTAATAACCCGGATTTGGTTGAAGCTCATATGATATTCTTCGTCGGAGTAGTGGGGCGAGGGGTCACGGTGGCGGTGGTTTTATTGGTGATGGTAATGGTGATGGCGATCATAGGTTAGATCATGATGGAGATGTTGTTGATGATGGCAATGATGATGGTAGTCATATGGGTCATGATAATGGAGGTTGTGATGCCGTGAGAAGGATGAAGGCTGTGGTGGTGGTAGCATGTCTCCCGCACCATCGGTAGTGGCGGTGGTGATGCAGAACGGGGCCGTTGGTGGGTACTCCACGTTCGAGCTTCGTAACTGCGGTTGTACACTTCATGTTCGTCGACATAGAAATGGCTTCAATACTTGGCCGTGGCTACCGTACCTCATCCGGAAAGAACTAAAGGCTCTAATACCAAAGAACGGTGCAGAATTAGAAAGAAAAAATTTTATCGGCCTAATCAGAAGAGAGAGTTCAAAAACCCACCAAAGAAGAACCCCTCCAAAGGAAAAACCTCTAACTAGAAGAAAAAACACTAAAAGTTTATATTCAATATCTAATGTTCTAGTTTTCATTACAATTAACTTATGAGAGTATTTATAACCTTCTAACAAAACGATAACAAATAAACATTAAAATAAATGACAAAATACTCAAATAATGATAAAACTAATAATAAAACAAAGTTAAAATATAAAAACAACAAAATATAGTTAATTCTCTTACATCATGTATAGAAGCATACTTTAAAAATAGAGTTTAAAATGATTTTAACAAGCCATATATAGCCCTGTTTAGGAGGAAATTATTAAAAGCTGTTTTTTGTTTCTTGAGTTTAAAAGTTACTTTTGTAAATGTTTAAATGATTTGTCAATAGTGGTTTTGATTGAAAGCTCTACTAAAGAGTTAAAGCAATTCTGATAGATTATTTAAAGACTTTTAAAAGCAACTTTTGGGTCCAACAAGCTAAATATAGTTTTTCTAAAGCCCTCCCAAGCAGGCCTAAATCACTTTGCAATCTAAGCTTTCTCCAATGGAAGGAGCAAGTATAGTTAATGACATAAGTAGCTTCAACTAACTCCACCTCTAAAGCATACTAGTACAAACAATACATTACCCAACGGTTAATAACATGTTTAAAGATTAGAAGACGGTCACTTGAATCGTGGTCTAAACCAGAGATGCAATATATATGCACATTAATCATCATCTAGTGTCAATGTAGGCCAAATAAGGCACAAATTATAGAGATTAGATGATGGTTTTTTGAATAAACCGTCGTCTAAAATGAACTTGTAATTTGTTACGTATTTGTAAGTGTAGGGAACAACTTGCTAAAATTAAAAGTTCAGGGGACAAATTACTAATGTACAACAAGTTCAAGATATAATAATACAAAAACAAATAAAAATAAAAATAAAAATAAAAAAATCCTTAATTATATCTATTTATTTGATTTATTCTATTGTCTTCAGAACATTACCCAGAACACTATTGAATATTTTTGAAAGCATGACTGACGATTTTTTGCATCTTGATTTTCACTAAAATTTCCGAAACTCTAATTAGCACCGCTTCCCGTTTTGTATGAATTACAGAAGTCAGAGATGCTTCTTAATTACATTTTATAACATACAGTGATATTAATATCATTTCCACCGGCAATTAAAATTATTGGAAGACCGTAAAGAATCATTTGTGTGAAAAAATATTATTCATTTGACTCCTTACACAAACTTCTAAAACACAAAATCCACAAAGATCGCTGGTATTTACATTTTACACATTTTTTACAACCCAACAAGGAGTAGCACTGAGTCCTAATTGATTGCTTTGTCACCTAAACAAGTGTATTTTTATTAACATTACATTCGTTAATGGTTTCACGCACTCACACCTAATGGTGGAGCTCTCTAGTATCGGTGCATAAATGTGATATTAATTTGTTACAAAGATTCTCTTCACATTTGCAACATAAATTTGCATTAAAAAACAAGTGCAACATAATCAATTACAGTAGCATAAATTAAACTTGCTTGTAGTTTTAGTTCATGCCTTGGACAATAATTAATGAAGATTTGCAGAGTAATAGTATTTCCTTTTTTTTGGATCCTACTAAACAAAAAGGCTTTATTTTAAGTTTTTTTTTTTGGGTTGATTTTTTAAGATAATTATTTTTAGAGTGATGAACAAAACGGGCAATAAATTGAGATCAAGAAATCGGAGTTGTCAATCACTAGCCAAAAAACTCCAAGGCAAGCTGCTCGAGACCACAGAATTGGATAACAAAACATTAATAATGTCAAGTGCGAAAACCGTGACTTTGACGGAAGCGAAAATTGTCGGCTACACGTTAGCGTAACACTCAGCCACCGACAAGGATCGAAACCGTCGATAGCTTAGCTTTTGAAATAACATAAATAACCTCGACAAGACCTTCAATGGAAACTATTTATAGTGATTTATGTTTTGAAACTGGAAGATGTATTTTTTTTTTTTTTTAATTTGACTGTTGAAGAGAAATATCAATTAATGGGTATCTCTTTTCATTCTCACAAAAAAAAAAGTTATTAAAAAAAAAAAAAACATACACCAGACCAGCCTAAAAATTCTGCACTACTATACGTAACTTTTGTTGCCCTTTTGGAAAACCCCCTCTACGTACAATTACATGAAAGTTCTCCCTTGTCCCATGGCCCTTTGTGTTTTTTTTTTTTTTTTTTTTAGGAATTTTTTCTTTTAATGGCAAACCAAATTATTAAAATCTTTAAGTTCAGCTATATAAATCGGTTCAAATAATGAGAATGTTGTGTTATTTACGAAATATTGGGCTAAAAGATCACAAAACCAAAACATGTGAGGCCATCATTTATTGCCAGTGTGTTAGGAAACAGAAATGACAAAAGTCTTGACACGTCCGTCTCAGCGATCCTTCAATTTGAGTTGTAACTGAGTGATTTGAACACTGTATTTCTGTCTGTTCTTAGGTTTGCTTTGTTTTGACACAACGTGGTATATACAACTGTCTTTTTGTTGAGAAAAAAAATGATAAAAAAAAAAAACAGTTCTGCCCCATTAAAGTAGAGTAGATCATCAAATTGAAAATCTACATGAAAAAAATAAATAAATAATGGTAACATTGATCCAGTTAACTAGATGGCTCTGACCTTTCTCGTGAAGTAGTAAGAAAGAATTCCTTAGTTTCCGTGAAGGAACAAACAGATCATTGCTAGGAAAATCCAAATCATTGTGACGAACTCCACGAGTTCTGTGCTTAGTAACAAAATCATAATGCAACCAAATGATTAAAAAAGGCAATATTATTTGCAAGGACCAAAAAATAAAATATATCACGAGGAATTTATATTCAAAAAAATAATAATAATTTCAACCGGACCAAATCGTCACCGACAGATCTCTACCAGACAAAATCTTTAAAAAAAAAAAATTCTCAGAAGAAAACAATTTTAAGAACCTGATTATTTTTTTTTTCTAGGTTCATTTTCTATGCTTAATAATGTAATGGTAGTACAACCCTTGTGGAAAACTAATTTGTTTATACCATATCCTTATAACACCATTGTAATTTGTTTGCTTTTACAATGGTATTACTTTACATGATTAAATTACTCCTATAGCTTTACAAAAAAAAAAACTCCTATAGCACCCTAAAGCCACAAAAAAAAAAAAAAAAAAAAAAGGAATGGATTTGAAAGCTAGCTGGTCACCACCAATCAAAGAAGACTAATAATAAATTCATTATTAATCTACTTTATAGTATATGTATTACCAAGAATCTCATTGGTGGAGACCAGAGCACTTACTGTGGTATTTGGACCACCAGATTAATTTATTAGCAGAAATAGTAACCAAGCGAAAAAACAAAAACATGAAAATCAATTCTTCTTGCCCTCTTGACCGCCGTCTTCCAAGTAAGCTTTCTTCCTCCTGTCGGCCCTAGCGCACAGACAAATCAGAAAGAAACACGTGGCGTAAATACCGTGGACCTTCCAATTAGTCTTCGGTGGCTGACGCAGAACAACCCTATGAAACACCGCCATATAGTAATGCAGCCCAACTGCGAAGCCCACAAAAGTCTGGGCCAAGCCCAGCATCTTGGAGCCCAGCCCACAGTCGGTGGAGAAGACAAGGATCAAGTACATCAGGAGCAGGAGAAGGTAGAGCACGTAGCCCAGCGTTTGGAGGACCTGGAGGCAGACGTACGTGGACTGCGAAGTAGCGTAGAAAAACCTCAGCGGCTCGAGCCCCGTGACGAGCGAGGACAAGCAGAGGATTGCGAAGTAGATGGAGAGATAAACTTGGATGAAGATGAGGAGCTTCTGGAGAGAGAAATAGGCCTTGATTCGGTTGAAGATGAGAGAGACTAGGAGGAGAGGGATTACTATGAATGCGAACGAGACCAGGGAAGCTATGGTGGGCGCGTATTTGTTGCCGACGATGGGTTTGAACCCTTTCGTGATTTGTTTGTTGGCTTGGTTGATGTATGCTTTAGAAGTGGTGGAGATTCTCTCGAGGTCTGGGATCAGAGATTTTTGGAACTTCATGGGCAATTCTGAGAATTCGGAGACCAAGTCGGTTTCATCTTCTAGATCAAGCCAGCTCTGCTGTGAGCTTTCTTTCTTGGGTTTCGTGTTGTTGGGCCGTTTCTTCTCTGTTGATTTCTGGGCTTTAACGTTCTTCTTCTCAGCCTCGGAGATTTGGGTTTTCTTGGTTGTTGTGTTCTTGGTTGGGGTGAGATCTGAGATCTTCTTGGTGGCAAGTTTCGTGGAGTTTAAGGTTTTTGATGACGTGGAATTAAGCTTCTTGATTTTGGAAGTGGTATTCAGCTTCTTGAGCTCAATCTTTGTGGCACCAATCTTTGTACCAACAATATCGGATGATGAAAATGTTTTTGACTTGGTCGAATTGGTTTTGGTTTTAGTAGAACTAATACTAATCTTGGTTTGGTTTTTGCTTGAAAGGTTTGGGGTTTTTTTAGGGACTTTGGTTTGGTTTTTAGAGGAGAGATTGGTTTTGATGAGTTTGGTTTGGTTTTTGGAGGAAAGGGTGTCGGAGATTTTCTTCTTAGGCTTTACAATTGGTTCTTCATCATCACTTTCATTTACACCCAACATTTTTCTTTTACCAACAAAATTTGAACTCTCCGAACAGGCACAAAGAAGAACCGAAGCCAAAAAGAGCAAAACCAAATAAAGCACAAATACCTTTCTAAGTGGAGCCATTTTGTTGACGATAAACGGACACTACCACCCCCAAAGATCTAAATTATAGAGCTGATATTGGATTGTATCCAAGAAGTGAGAGAGAAAAAAGATAGTGAGAGTAAGAAGAAGGAAAAGGGGCTCTTATAGGTAGTAGTACAAAACTGGAATGTTAAGGAGGATAGTCGTATGAAATAAAGAAGTGAAGGAATTAGGGGGTAGGCGAAGACTTTTAATGCCAGAGTGGGAGAGATGGGATTGATGAGTCGTCACTCGTCAGTCACATGGTGTGGCCAAGTGGGAAATAGAGAGTTTCTCTAATACTATGACTTAACGTGACTCGCCAAAAAAAAAAAAAATAATATCATAACGCGGTTTTACAATATATGCTGTCTTTGCTAGCTTGCTTTGCCGGGATAAGTGGTTTTACTTTCCATTTGAGCAATATAATTGGGTGTATTTCATCAAAACAAATACTTTAGTATATTATTAGGGACTTTTTTGCCTTTGAGAAATTTATTGATAGTGTATATTTTTAAACCATTAGATCTAGTTAATTGATAATTTTTTTTTTCTGTTGTTGCGAGATAAATTGATTATTGTATATTTCAATATTTCAATATTTCATAGATGGGTATATTTCAATATTTATCGATATTTTTTTTTTTTGCTGTTGTTACGAGATAAATTGATCATTATCAAATGGGAACTTTTACTATAGAGCTGCCAACGGAACGAGTTATTACTATTATTAACTGTATGATTTAAATCAAACTAGCATATAATTAAGTTGAATCATCTAATATGAGACATTGATTTAAATCTTACATTTGGGAGGAATAGCAATCGTATAGGGTTGAAATTGGTATTTAGTTATCTAAGCACTTAGTTTTTTGGATCACGTTGATAAAAACGACTCGGAGCTCAATAATTTGACTTGTGCAGTAAATGCGTTTCTTCCAAACAAAATTTTATGCACACATGCAAAATACACACACACACACACACATATATATATGTTTTTTTTTTTCAAAGCAAAGATATTTGGTTTTAAGCAGTGTCCAGCCTAATTTATCTATGATTCTCACTAGATCTGCATGTCACATCTACAAAGCAGGGAATTAAAATCATATTAAATTGGCGAGGTGGAGTTATTATTATTTTTTCTTTTAATGTAAGGAATTCTTTTGCTGATGTCGTCAGTCTAATTTATGATAGGTTTGTTTTGAAGGACGGCAAAATTACGATAGAAGGGGCATTTTGGTCCTATCTATAACTCATGTTATTTTAATTATTTGATTAACCTTTTAAGAGACTGACCTATAATTAGAAACTGTTGTGATTGATGTTCAAATGGATACCTTTCAATCATATGATGTTTTATAAAGTAAGTATTTATAAAAATTAGAAGGTGAATTTTTCATTATATTTTTGTGTATATATTCAAAATACTTTATAAATATCACTAAAATTTCATAATTATCTATGCAACCTTAAATATTATATATAAGTATTATCTACGAGATGATAATATTTAAGGATGATAATATAAAAGGTAAGTGACATATAATTAATCATTCATTTAAAGTATGGAATTTTTAATTGAGCGTTATTGGTGTAGGCCATTTCTATTAAAAATAGAACGGTCTTATTTGGACCTTTAATATAATTAGTCATTAAATAAATGCACTGTACATCATGAGATTATGTAAAATCAGAATATGATGTGATACGTTAAAACCACAAGTTCTAATCACATCGATTAATAGTCATATATAAGATGATCTTAATCCTGAATTATTAGCAGACTTCTGTTTATGGATTTATGTTGTTTAATTTGAAGATTTAATCTTATTCCTTGTATTTTGGAGACACAATAAAGTAAGCAGCCGGAAATGTTAATATTACAAAATGTAATCTATTCCTTCTCCAACGAGAAGCAACTGAATAATTCTCTTGCTTATTGATTTGGAGTTTGAACAATAAGAGTGCTCAATTCATGATTAAGTTCATGAATTTTTTATTCATTAAAAAATCAATAACTCTTAAGAATAAAGAAGTAATTAGAAAGGTTAATGTATTTTATGTAGCTCTAATTATGAATTATTTATGGATGATCAACTTATATGTATCTATGATTTTAAGGATGCAACTCCAAGTAATTAGTAGAGTTACATTAGAATTAATAAAAGAGTAATGTATTAATTAAAGAGTTTAATTAATATATTGGTTTTATTGGAGCTTGAAATTATAGGTCTATTAGTCCCCCATCCTTGTAAACACTGTTTGGATAAATAGAATTAGTGGTTTGAATAATAAATTTAAAATTATGGAATTATAAATTAAATATCACTCAAAATAAATTAATTATAAATTAATTGATATTTATTAAAAAATAAGATTATTTAATAATAAAATTAAATTTTGGAGCACATATAATGGGTAAGTTCCACTATAGGAGGCGCATATAGTGGGAGGATCCCACTGTGTATGGTGCCTATAGTATAAAGGGAAAGTCCCTTGTGTGCTTCAAAGCTTGTTTACCAAGTTTTTATATTTAGAATTTCTATCTTTGAATAAATGTGATTGAAATCAAATATGTAAAAAAAAAAAAAAAAAGATTGGGTAACAAGCAATATTCCCACCTGCACTATTTAGAGGATAGTGCCACATGCACATAGAATCTCGCCTATTACAACAATGGGAAAGGAAAACTTATGTCTTTTATTTTATTTAAAATCTATGATATTAAATTAAAATAAAAGAACTTTTCCAAATTAATTAAGTCTCTTATTAAGAATAAATGGAGGTCTCCTCTATTTATGAAATATACACTAATGAGTCGTAGAGAAACTAATAAGGTATTTGGCTATTAGTTAGATCTAATTGGTTCTAATTAACAAACAATAAAAAGCTCTCATATGTTACAGTAAAAAGCAAAAAGTTACTATAGTGTAAAGCTCTCATATGCTACAGTGCTTTTAACTAAAATTAGTTTCAACTATTAGTTCTATCTACACTTCTTAGACACCCTGTAGAGTAGTCTGCCGAATTCTCCTCATATGTGTGTAAGAGAGAAAAAGAAACAATAAGAGTTCTTCATTCTGAGACCCGTTTGCTCATGTGTTGAGATTAATAGGTGACTAAATTGAGCTAACTGATCCTTTAGAAACCATAATTCCTCCAACACCCATACGTTTGTCTATTTCGGTGTCAAGGATTAGGCGAGAAAGATAGTGGTTTTATAAATGGAGAACATCTTTGCTTCACATGTTTTCCGTTTATCTCTCTTCATCTGGGTAAGCTAAGTACTAAATATTTGTTATATACGTTCTATACTATAACCACGTTTTTGCTATTTTGTGATTAAAAAAAAAAACTTTTCGGAGAACCAACAATCGGTTCAAGATCCTAGTCGGCATACACGTCAGATTAGTGTATGCATTTGCTGAGTCAACCACAATTTGTTACTTAGCGAGAAAATTGATTCGCTAGAATTCAAGTTACATAATTATCTGATTGGTTACAAGTTGTAATATATATATCTATATATATATATATATTATAGTTTCCAGTTTATAACTTTGAGTTTTTCTGTCCTGTCTGGTTTTCCCTCGAAGAGAGAGTGTAAAGGGCGTAACTGTGATTTCTGAGAAGTTAGAAGCGAAGAGAGATTAGAGAGTTTTCTTCTTCCTTGAGAGAGTGCCAATTGTGCCAAGTGCAGAGAGATTTTCAGTGGCATAGTCTTTGTGCCAGAGCTTGTAATTGGTGACTGTTGATATACTGATTAGAGGTATAGGTCCCCGTGGATATGATAAAATCTTGGTGTGTTCTTGCGTGTGATTGTCTGTGATTTACTTGTTCCTTAATTGTGTCCGCAAAAGAAAGATTTATTGTTGGTCGATGATTGTTCTGTGATAAAGTCTCAAGGGATTCTAGTTTAATAGAAACGATTTTGTATCTAGGCTATAGATTTTCAACATAAACAACCACAATTCAAACAGTTATAAAATTAATCCAATGGTTAAAATAATAAGATCTATCAATAGGCCGCTTAAAACACTTGTCTTTTAAGAGCTCTGTGAGGAATACAACTAAAAACTCAGTACATGTAGGCCTTTTTGTTCTCAAAATTTTTGAAAATATTTTTGCGTGCTTTTTAAGACAAATTTTAAAACACTTTTAGTACAATTATCAAAAAATTCTTATTTTCTAAAACAAAAATATTTTTACCTATTTTAAAAATAATATCAAACTGTTTCATAGTTTTTTTTGTGTTTAGCTAGAACAAAAAAGAAGACTCAGAACACCATCAATAAATTGTCTAATCGCGTGGCAAAAAATTTCCCAAAAAAAAAAAACCCACGCAGCAAAAAGAATAACAATAATTGTGTAATCAATTACTAAGCCCAATCGTATCTTTTGCTCCTTTACTTGTCTTGTTTAACTTTCTGCTCGAGTCCATCTTTGGACGTGTGAGGAGAAATTCTCCACAGGTTGAGCCACCAGTTTGCTGAAAATGCATCCGGTGGCGAAGTGAAGGTTTGTTTGTTTATTTTTTTTGTTTTATTTGAGATATAAATTGAACCAAAACTTTAAACTAACATAAGACTAGCATTATTTTAGTCATTTTTTTTTCCATGTTTATGGTTCACAAAATTTTGTATTTATATAACATCGTAGTTGATTTTTGATTTGAGTGGTATTTTCAGTTTGACATCTACGTTAAAAGTCAAACATAGAATATTAAGTGAAGCTTTCTTTAGAAACTTCATTATACATGTTGAAATTTGAAACTCAAGGAGGCGGAAGTAGAAAACATCATTGTGAAAGAAATTATCTTTCGGGCTCGAGTCTAAGGGAACTCCTTGGGCCTAAGATGGCTTCATCAGTGGGTGCATTGAAGCTCTGATGATGGGTAACTGTGTTTTTCTTTTAGGATATTATCTTTGATATTTTAAAGTTTTAGCACTTTTCCCTCTAAACTTTTTGGGATTAAACCTAACGTCCTCTTAAACTTTTAATTTGGATACTTGAATACTCAACTTGTCAAATGGTTTCAATGTCTCTCCTATCTCTTTCTTTGTATGGGTTGGATTTAGGACTGCTTTGCAAATTTGAGTAATTTTAGGGTTTCAATTAAGATTTAGGTATTTTTACAGTGGGAGATATAAGTTCCTCATATAAGTGGTTGTTGACTTTACTGTATGTTAATTTAATTGCCTATAATAAATAAGGTATATTAAAATAATTTTAGAAGAAGTTAGTAAAGTGCAAAATTAAAAGGACGGGGGCATGCTGCCAAATAAAGTTTTAAAAATGTACAGCCTTATTAATTGAATATATTATTGTAGAAAGTACTGTTAAAGTTACCTATTGAAATTGAGGCCTCTAGTGATATGGATCGTTTAAACACGTATTAAAAAATTGATTATTTACAAAGCAACCCTGAAAAAAAAAAAAAGGCTAGCGAATAATGAAGTAAAATGAAAAAAGCTCGTCTAACCGTCAGTTGCCATTAATTTCTGCAGCAAATAAGGAGTACTTTCAAAGAATTGGGGCTTGTTTATTTTGAAGAACCCCGACTTGGTTTTGAAGAAGATGTTAATTGTATCATGTCGTGCTTTCTTGACACATAATCGGTTGAGTTTAAGGGTGTTTCATGTCATTTTAGGTCTAACCTATTAAAAATTCATGTCATGATCATACTAGCTCAAGATTAAAAGATATAAGTTTTGTCTAGCCTATAGACCGAAGCACATCTTATACATGCTCGTGCGCTCGGGAGATAGAGGAAAATAACACTTTTAGAATACTAATAAAAATAAATAGCATAATGTTTTAATAAAAATAGTAAATAACATAATTTTAATTAATCAAATATAATACATTTTAAATTATCTAAAAGATTTTTAAACTTCAAAACCCTATGAAAAAAACCCCAAATTAGAAACCCTAGCTTTCTTTCTCCTCCCTCCCTTTCTCTACGACATGACAAAGTGGCAAGTTCAAAGGTGGTGACATCGTGTTCAGGGCAAGACGACGGCGACGACTTCATCAAAGCCAGGGACGACGATGCTTCAACGGAGGCGACAACTTCGTCTCGGGGCAGTGGACGACTTGTCTTTTCTCCATTTTTCTCTCTCTTGTTCCCTATTTCTCCATGCTCAATAGTCAACGTTAATTAGCACAGTGACGCAGCGAGGCTGGATTTGTGAAGGTCCTTCGTTGTTGGACGGTGCATACCTCGCACGCTTCGTCTTTTGTATAGCTTGTGAGGCCAGAATGATGTTGACTTTCTTCAAACCATTGACGTGAACGTGTAGATCACCGGTTTTTGGAAGCAATGCACTCGGCGGTGTCAAACGATGTGTGGTGGCAAGCCGCGGCGGTTGGCAGCGCATGACACCGACGGGAGGCGAGAGAGGATATTAGATCCATGAGAGATAAAAAGAATAAAAAATAAGGGTAAAAAAGAAAAATAATAAATAAAAATTTTTATAATTTATATCGTTTAAGGTTTAAACTTACCCTCCTCCACCAAACACCCTTTTGGTATGAGCAAGAAGCCACCATTCATTTAAAAAAAAAAAAAAAAAAGAGCAGCAAAGTATTCAGTGATGAGATCTTTCGGCCTGTCTCATGAGGCTAAAGCTGAAAGACATCCATTACGATATTTGAAAATCATTGTTCCCGACTTCAGAGCCCTATGAATGAAGTTACATGTGTGGTAGCACCCAAAGCCATGGCTACAATAAAGAAATACCACATTCCCCAAGCATGGGCCATTTGACTGCTGTTTTGATTCTAAGACTATGAAACCTCCTAGCCGTTAGGTCTCAAGATCTGGTGAGCCAGCTCTACCGTATTTCTTGTAAGGTGAGAGACCAAATAGTTGAATTTGTTGACTTTTTTGGACATCATTCTACACCATTTTCAACTTTCACATTTTTTATTCTCTCTTTATGGGAGAATAATAATAGAAAACTCTGTTTGTTGGGACCCTGACACGTGTTTTCCCTCGTGATGCCATGTTCTGTATGGGAAAGAAGGTGGGACCTGATTGGAGGATCCTAAGTTGTGGGACCTACAGGCAAGTAGCCAAGCATGACAGCTTAAGTGGGCCAAGCGTGCTCTTATTCTAAATTAGCAGGTCACATAGTATGTGAAAGCTTAGAAATTTTCGTCACCGTCCTGCGAGAACGAGCCTAAAAATCTAGAAAATGAAAAAGGCCTTGTAAAGGTAGAAAATGAGATGGCCTTATAAAGGGACAAATTGCGTACAAACAATTGCTCAGCCATAACTTGTTTTCTTTTGTGTTTAGCAATTCCAGTGAGTCACCGAACTTTCACCACAACAATCCTTTCTTAAAGTGTGTTTAATTTAACTGGATTGGTACCTGGAAAGTAACTAAAAACTTCTTATCCAAGAGGTTAAAGGTTCAAACTTATGGGACGTGTTTCTCCTGCGGAAGGCAAATCCGCGCAGGGGCTCCCTGAGCAGCCCCTCTGGCAATACATTCGAGGGACCCGCCAGGTTCTGGCCGGGGAACCAAAACCCTTAACATTAAAACGGTAATACATTCGAGGGACCCGCCAGGTTCCAATTGGGAAACCAAAAACTTCAACATTAAAACGCACGTATTAAGGTCGCAGGTTGAGATCCTGCATGGGCCACCTTTTAACATATTGTCTAGAAGGCCCCTGTTAGGGGAGAGACCCAGCTGGGATTTGCCTCCTGCAGGGGGAGCACGTCCTCTGGGATTTAAACATGTGACCACTCGTATAGGAGGGCTTTAGGTGTATCTCAGGTACCAATCTAGATTAAAATTTCAATTGTTACAATTTAAAAGTCTTATATATTATAGTTTAATACAAAAATATACTATAATGTAAACCTTTCACATATTATTGTGTTTAAATTTCAATTTCAAGTTCAAACTTGATTCACAACTTAGTTCTAAACTTGAAAAATAGAGGGCATTTTAACTTTATGTGATTGTTTGTTTTCAACTTATCACCCTAGTTTATTTTGGAACTATCAGTTGTTAGATACCACCATGGTATTTAGTTGCATAAGAATTCTCTCAAGTGGTTTAATAGATAAATGTATCAAGTTTCAGTCTCATAAATAGCGTTTGAGACTATTTTGAGACTATGGGCTCAATGTTTAATATTAGTCACTTGTAGAGGTTAAGATAGTATGTTTCTCTTGATGTAATTAATTATGACTCGATATAGATATGCTTAGCATGAGGGGTCCCCAATTTCACATTCTAGAAGGTAGTTATGACTAATAACCATTTTCTACACTTTTATTCACAAAAAAGAAGAAAAACATTGGTTATTCAATGACCTCTGAGAATATGCAATTGTCTTACATTGATCTCAAACGTTCAATTTCATAGTCTAGCTATACGTCTAAAACCGAATGATGAAGACCAATCTTGGAGAGAGTCAGTGGTGTAAATAGCCCTTAAATTATCGACATATTCTATATAATAGTCTCTTAGGACATGTTTGGCACACCATATTGTATTTTATTGTATTATATTATATATAAACAATACAATATAATAAATACGATGTGCCAAACAAGCCTTTAGTGTCTTACTCTAGTTTCTATAATCAATACTACATACAGAATTGGCTTTTCTTTCTTTCTTTTTTGTTTTGTTTTTTTTTTTTGGTGAATAGATTTGGTTTCAGAATCTTAAGGATAAGTTGTTTGATTGGTCTTTAAATTGTCCACAAATTGTATGATAATCCTTTAATGTCTTAATGCTATTGTATCTCCTATTTATTAAGGAAAACATCTAAAAAGTATCCCCTGAATTTCTTTAAAATACCACAAACATCCTTCAAGTTTAAACTAATAAAAAAATATTCTCTGTGGTTTTCTAAGGATTAATAAATTAATTCTTTGACAAGTAAAATTTTAAAAACACCAAAAATACCCTTAATAATTTGTATTTTGTTATAAAATAAAGCAAAGTATAACAAAAGACTAAAGAGAATAATAGAGAAAGACGAGAGAAAATTGGAAGCAAAACAACTTTCTATACTTTCACTTGTGAGGAATGAAAACATACAAGTTTAGTACAACTTCTATTTATAGGCCAAGTCATCATACTAAAGGTAATGGTAATAGATATAATTTACATATGTTTCATATACAATTAATGGAGACATAATGCATAATATTAAGAGGGAATTAATGGGGTGATAATGTGGTCTAAATATAAATTATAAATTTGCAATAAAATGTTTGTTTGTCACTCATGGAATACCAAGAGGTGGCATCTACACATACTTGATTCACAACACTCCCCCTTAGATATCCACCATACAAAGAATATGCCTCATTAAAAACCTTACTAAGAAAAAACCCAATGGGCAAAAATCTTAGTGAAGGAAAAAAGAGTACATAATTCTTGAATGTTCTGCATTTAGGATTGCCTCATTAAAAACCTTGCCAAGAAAACCCAATGGGACAAAAACCTAGGCTAAGGGAAAAAGAGTACAATATGCAGTGTCTCCCCTTCATGTCAACATGTCTTTTTCAAAGATCTCTAAGTCGATGCATATCAATTTTGTGTTCCAACTTCTCAAATGTTGTTGTAGGAAGTGCCTTTGTAAACAAATCTACCAAGTTGTCACTAGAGCGAATTTGATGTACGTCAATCTCTCCTTTCTTTTGAGGCTCATGCATGAAAAAGAATTTTGGTGAAATATGTTTTGTTCTATCTCCTTTTATGTAACCCTCTTTGAGTTGAGCGATACAAGCTGCATTATCTTCATACAACACAGTGGGACTTTCTTTGTTGAATTGAAAGATTAGATGTTTCTCTTATATGTGGCACCAGGGATCTTAACCATACACATTCTTGACTTGCCTTATGAATTGCCAATATCTCAACATGATTCAAAGATGATGCAGTTAGGGTTTGTTTTGTCGAACATCATAATATAGCTATACCACCATATGTAAACAAATAACTTGTTTGTGATTGTACTTTATGTGGATCAGACAAATATCTTGCATCCACATATCCAATCAATTCCCACTTGAAATCCTGTGCATAATACAGACCCATATCTATTGTTCCACAAAGATAACGAAGTATTTGTTTAACATTATTCCAATGTCTTCGAGTTGGTGAAGAACTATATCTCGCTAGTAAGCTAACAGAGAATGATATGTTGGGTCTTGTGCAGTTAGTGTAACACCCCCTTACGGACGTCATAGATGTCGTTACAATCATTTATTAATACTTTTAATTGAAGTAAAACTACTTACTAAAAATAACATGTATTTGAAAACATAATTTGGGAAAAACATACCCAGGATCCATGCATATATATATATATATATATATTGTAATAACTTAATCCATTTTAATAATAATAAGTTACTTGTTCATAAACATCCTTTAAACAGATTGCTAATACATTTATAAATTGAATTAACTTTTTAGAACACTATTAAAATCTATATACACAGTTCGGTAGGCCAAACTCGAGACTTCGGCAGGCCGAACTTGTTTGATAGGCTAGAGTTTGATCACCGACAGGCCGCCTGAGGCTCTGCAAAACAGGGTTTCAAAATTGGTAAGATCGGTAGGTCGGTACAGGGTAGTCGGTAGGCTGATCCCTATATCAACAGTCCGACTAGTAATGGTCGGCAGGCCAAACTCTTAAAAATTAGAAATTAATTTTTTTTTAAACAAGTTCTAAGTTTCAAGGTGTAGAAACAACAAACATACTCAGGAATAAAAAAAAAAAAAAACATAAAAATAAACATAGTTCCAAAGTTTTTTTTAAAACTTTTTTCTTTCTTGGTATCTTCCGTTTGTAATTCATCTTGCGAAGCACACACGCCTTTCCTTGCCCTTCGTCTAATCTATTATCTTCTTACCCTTATCTGCAACATGATATATAATTGAATAAGCTAATGCTTAGTAAGTACATTTATATCTCACAACTTAAAACATTTTATTAACATCATCATCATCATCATCATCATCATAATAGTGCACTAGGCACAATTTCATAAGGAACATATCTTTCATTACATTGACCATATTAAAACTTAATTCATTTTATCTTAAGGGCCCAAGTGTTACACCATAAACATTATCATCGTAGGCGCGCCGTCATGAGAGAGAGGAGAGGGGTAGCTAATCTCAAACCAAACATGACATCATAAACATAAACATATCATAACATTGGGTGTGCAACACTTATTTAGGTGATACATAGATACATATTTATACTTTCATACTTTGAAATACGTCATCATTATACATGCATAACTTTTGAACATCAAATCTTTCATATGTGAAATACAATGAAATCATCGTAAAATCATCATCATAAACATAATTCCATACTTTTACAATCCATATCATGTTACAAGTGATAATATACTTACCTTAATAAGCTTACTTAACCTTAATTTATGGGTGACGATGCTGCGGTCTCGATATGCTTACTTCATATTGTGTTCATGTCATACATTCATTTAAAAATGACAATTAACATATATTTTTAATGAATTAATCACCACAACAAAACATCCATTACCATATAACATCACACATTCATTAATCTCATAAATACATCAATTCATACTACCTTTTTCAATAGCCATAAAAATTCCATTTAACAATTTAAATAAGCCACAAAACCAAAACTGCCTGAAATTAGCAAAACAGTGAACAATTCTAACTTACATTCACATATTAAATTATCTATAACCTAAATTAATTCAATAAAAATATTACATATAATAGACACTTAAAATTACAATATAGCCAAAAATCACCTTTCAATAAAATTCAACCATCCCAAAACATGCATTGGAAGACATAAACAATAATAACTTTTAACATTTAGGCAGTGAGTTGCATACATTTTTCATTTTTCAATAATTAAAATAAAATTATTTAGACTCTAAAATTCTAATGACAACCCTTTAAACACATAATTATGGAAGCGCAAAAATATTTCATCATCAAATAAATTCATTAAATCATAGAAAAACATCACATCATAAAAGTTCATCAATTTTTCGTTAAAACAGTCTAAGAAACCTAGCTTCAATAAAAATTTCATAACACATATAATATTCGTTATATTATCATGAGACTTTCCAATTCATAAACTAACATACACATAAACATATACATATGAAATTTAGTGAGAAATAACCTTCATTTGCATTAAGAACAAAAGCTACATTTATGTGCACATAAACATTCAACAATAATTTTTATGAGTGGCAAGGAGAAGAAAAATTCATAACTTATCATAGAAACATTCAATAAATGTAAAATTTGGAGGAGCATCATATAACATGTATATGAATAACATTTTAAAATTTTAGGGTAAATGAAAATTCTTAAACAAAAAAAAAAAATACAGTAGTCGGATGAATGGGGAAGGATTACATTTCAGAAATACCGAAGGAAATGAGTTCTTACCTTGAACAAAATTTCTTCTCAAACCTCCTTGAATTAACCCCAATGAATTTCAATATATCTTTCAAATATTTTGCAACTGGAACTGAAGAGAAAAAGAAAAGGAGGACGTGGAGAAGGAAAGGGAAAATAGAGTGTTTCTGAGAAAATTTTTAGAGAGGAAAAAGAATGATAGTGAGAGGTGGTTTACGTGAAAATGAAATAACGTACAAGAGAAACTCACCTTTTCTATAATTTTCAAAAATTTTTCTAACTAAATTAGTGTAAATTTGCATGGGAATGGACAGAATTGAGGGGGAAAAAGTCAAAGTTTCCAAGAAAGGTTCACGTTACCATATTTCTCAATTTCAAAGGAGGCAACTTCATCAATTAAATCCAATCAATCAAAAGTCAAATGTTCTATTACCCAAAATAAGAATAATTAAGCTAAAAATGTGCCAATCAGTCAACAATCATTATCCAATCACATTCAATCATTATTGTCATAATTTTAGGAGATTTCTGCTGACTGCTCGTCAGCTATCATTGGCCTACCGAATCCGTGAAGTCCAGCCTGCCAATGATATTCCATCGGCTTGCTGATCCTTGAGGGCTATTTCGGCCTGCCGAACTGCCCTACACACTAATGTTTAACAAAACAGTATTATTGCAAAAATTATCATATAACATACAAGGTAATTGACATGAACATTTTGAGCATATTGATTCCACATGACCGTCACCTATTATCACACTTAAAATAAAATGGTTAGCACCGTTATATCATATATCATAACACGTATTGATAAATAAATTACTTAACGTTGTCAATATTTGACATATTTCGTTACATAAAAATTGACGGGGTTTTACAGTTAGCAAGATACATTAGAGCACCAATAACACTAAGATATGGTACTTTTGGACCTAGAATTTCTTCATCATCATCTCGAGGACGAAAAGGATTATTTTTCACATCAAAGGATCGTAAAACCATGGAAGAACTCATTGGATGGGATTTGTCCATATTAAAATGCTTTAATACCTTTTTAATATATGTTGATTGATGAACAAAAATCCCTTTTGATAAATTCTCAATCTGCAAGCTGAGACAAAATTTTGTTTTTCCTAAGTCTTTCATTTCAAATCATTTTTCAAATATGTTATCGTAGCTGTAAGCTTTTCATGAGTCCCAATGATATTCAGATCGTCAACATAAACTACAATAATAGCAAATCTAGACTTAAACCTTTTAATAAAAACACATGGGCAAATTAGATTGTTAATATATCCTTTTTTCAAAAGATATTCACTAAGACGATTATACCACATACATCCAGATTGCTTTAATCCATACAAAGATCTTTGTAATTTAATTGAATACATTTCTCGGGGTTTTGAATTGCATGTTTTAGGCATTTTTAGGCCTTTAGGGACTTTCATGTAAATGTCACTATCAAGTGACCCATACAAATAGGCCGTTACAACATCCATTAAATGCATGTGAAGTCCTTCTAAAACTGCCAGGCTAATCAAAAATCTAAATGTAATTGCGTCCACCACTAGTGAATATGTCTCCTCATAATCAATACCAGGTCTTTGCAAAAAGCCTTGTGCGACAAGTCGTGCTTTATATCTAACAACTTACGCTTTTGTACAAATACCCACTTGTAGCCTACAGGTTTTACACCTTCAGGTGTTTGGACAATAGGCCCAAAAACTTGACGTTTTTCAAGTGAATTTAATTCTACCTGGATTGCGTCTTTCTATTTTAGCCAATCATTTCTATGTTGACATTCTTCAATAGACTTTGGTTCAAGATCCTCGTTTTCTTCTCTAATATCAAGTGCTGCTGCATATGTAAATATGTTGTCGATAACAATTTCCTTTTGGTTCCATCTTTTTCCTGAAGTGACATAGCTTATTGAAATCTTTTCATTAACATCCTTTTCAAATACTTGAACCTCTTCTAGGGTTAATTTTTCAGCTATGTCAACTGTTTTTATATTGGGCTCTTCAAGAACATTAATAACATTAGAAATGCCAACTTGCTTATTATTTAGCTCTATTTTCTTTCTTGGATTTTTATCCTTAGAACCGACTTCTAGCATGCCTTAGATTCATTTGTTACCATATTAATATTTTTTTTGGTAGGAAGATCAATTTGAACAGGAGCATTTTCAGCTGGTATATGTGATTTTGTCACTTTCTTGACATCGATAAATGCATCTAGTAATTGATTTGCGACCTTTTGCAAATGGATTTTTTTTTGAACTTCTAAGTCACATTGATTTGTACAAGGATCAAAGTGAGATAATGATAATGCATTCCATGAAATTTCTTGTTTTTCTAGTTGTTGTTTATCTCCCCCTAATGCTGGGAAAACTGTCTTATCAAATTGACAATCGGCAAACTGTGCCGTAAAGAGGTCACCTATCAAGGGTTCGAGATATTTGATTATTGATGGGGATTCAAATCTAACATAAATTTCTAGTCTCCTTTGAGGACCCATCTTAGTATGCTATGGTGAAGCAATTGGGACATATACTACATAACCAAAAATTCTAAGATGGGAAATATCAGGCTCTTTACCAGAAACAAGCTGTAATGGGGAGTATTTATGATATGCAGTAGGCCTTATGCGAATAAGTGCTGCAGCATGTAATATGACATGTCCCCAAGCAGAGCTAGGCAATTTTGTTCTTATAAGTAAAGGTCTAGTAATTAATTTCAACCTTTTAATAAAAGATTTTGCTAATCCATTTTGAGTGTACACGTGAACAACAGGATGCTCAACAGTAATCCTAATTGACATGCAGTAATCATTAAAGGCTTGGAATGTAAATTCTCCTACATTATCTAGATGAATTTTCTTGATTGTATAATCTAGGAATTATGTTCGTAATCAGATTATTTGAGCAAGGAGTCTCGCAAATGCAACATTACGAGTAGATAATAAACAAACATGTGACCAATGTATTGATGCATCTATTATCACCATAAAAAATTGAAATGGTCCACATGATGAAATAATAGGCCCACATATATCTCCTTAAATTCGTTCTAAAAATGTAGGAGATTCAATTGTAACTTTCATTGGGGATGGCCTTATAATCAGTTTTCCTTGAAAACAAGCAGCACATGAAAAATCTTTGGATAAAAGAATCTTTTGGTTCTTTAAAGGATGTCCATTTGAATTTTCTATAATCCTTCGCATCATTATTGAACTCGGATGACCTAAACGGTTGTGCCAAACAATAAAATTCCTTGAATCTTTAGATTCTGCATTCATAACCACATAGGATTCAATTTGATTTATAAATGTATAATACAACCCAGAAGAGTATGCTGGTAGCTTTTCCAATATTTGTTTCTTTCCTGAGACATTAGACGTAATATAAAGATATTCAATGTCTCTGTCATTTGTTGTCTCAATATGATAACCATTACGATGTATATCTTTAAAACTTAGTAGATTTCTTTTTGATCTACTAGAATACATAGCATCGTTAATCATAAACTTTGTGCCACCAGGTAATAATATATTAGCACTACCAAAGCTCTTAATGAGATTTGCAACACCAAATATTGTACTAACATTAGCTTCAGCTAATATAAGATTGGAAAAATATTTTTTATCTTTGACAATAGTGTGTGCTATTCCACTGTCCGCTAGGCAAAAGGCTTCATCATTAACTTTAATACCGATGGAATGATTTTTGAAATCCATGTCTCTTTATGAAAAATAAAACAAAGAGATAAGAACATAATACACTAAACAGAATCCTTTTTTTTTTATAAGAAAACATATGGAGATTACAACGCGTAATAAAATCACATCGAAATTACAACCAAACTAAAATGAAAAAAACATCAAAACATACTAAAAATTATGGTCACACCAAAAAAACAAACAGGATAGACTGGTGGAAGAACATCTTTTCAAGCCATATTGATGTTTTCCTCTCTAATTAAATTCTCAAAATTTCCATCATGATTCTTAAAGAAATCTATAATGTACAAGTGTGCAAAATCTGTGGGATCGTGGCGTTCAATAAAGTTTGTCTCAACAAAGTTTGCCTCTGCACCTTTTTCTTTCTCCTTCAAGGAAGCTTGGTAAAGATCAACAAAATATTTAGACGTGCAACATGTATGTCGGCAATGTCCTTTCATGCGACATCTATGGCAAGTATCTTCATTGTTCTTGTGGGATTTATTTTGAAAACCCTTTTCTTCTTGTTTCTCCTCATTCTTGTCCCATTTTTGATGGTGAGATGCAACTTTCTTGAAATTTAAGGAGTTTTGGTTATAATAACCACGACCACAACCACGAACTAGACCGCTACCGCAACCGCGACTACAACCATGTCCACGTTCCATCATGCAGACCATGCCCAGGATCTTCAACATATGCCGCATTCGCTTTAGGGAATGGCATTGATCCAGTTGGGCGAGATTGATGATTTTTCATTAACAGTTTATTATTTTGTTCGGCAACAAGAAGACATGATATTAATTCAAAATATTTCTTAAAGCCTCGCTCTTGATATTGCTGTTGCAAAAGCACATTAGAGGCATGATCTAACATGTCTTCATTAGTAACACTCTCTCAGCATAATTTTAATTGAGAAGTAATTTTAAACATTGCTGAATTATACTAGCTCATAGTTTTAAAATCTTGTAGTCGTAGGTGCATTCAATTATAGCGAGCTTTAGGAAGAATTATAGTCTTTTGGTGGTCATACCTTTCTTTTAAATTATTTCAAAGGATATATGGATCTTTTACTGTCAAATATTCAGTTTTCAATCCTTCATGGAGATGATGACAAAGGAATATCATTGCCTTTGTGTGATCTTGTAAGGATGCGTCATTTCCTTCTTTTATTGTATTACCAAGATTCATAGCATCAAGGTGGATTTTAGCATCAAGAGTCCATGCCAAATAATTATTGCAAGAAATGTCAAGAACAACGAACTCTAGCTTTGTAAGATTCGACATTGTACAAACTAGTATATGATAAAATAAAGTCAATAAGAATTACAATAATTTATTCTCAATTGATTAACAAAAGGACAAAAATTTACAATATGAGAATACCAAATATCATGCACTTGAATAGAAAAATAAAAAAAATATATTGTAATAAAATTGTCATTGAAAATCATGTCATTAAAACTAATTGAAAAAAAAATAGCATATTAATGATAAAAGAAAACTTATACAATAAATTCATTTTTTTAATGATATAGTTATTGATGATAAAAGAAATAATTTGTTAATGTAATAAAATGGAATTAATAATATAACAATTAATTATAACAAAGATGGATTATACAACTACTATCTTGAAAGCAAATGTAATACATCAAATAGTTAACACTACACACATGTATAACATATCAACAACGTGATGGAGTGTGCAATACAAATCTCAAAAAAAAAAAAAAAAAATGAATGAAATGAGAAAAAAGAATGAAATGATCAAAACCCAACAAAATACCCATCTCAAAAAAGGAGTGTGCAATTGATATAAAACTATATTTAATAATAGATAAAGTAAACATGTCCTTAGAATTATAAGGGAGAATATATATACTATAGAAACATTAGTGAAGATATATGCACAAGATACATTTCAAAACGAGAAGTGATTGAACCAAAGAGCAATCAACACTTGGAAAAGCTCACAGACTAGAGACTCGTGCTGATAACGTGCTATAAAATAAACCAAAGTATAACAAAAGACTAAGGAGAACAATATAGAAAGACAAGAGAAAATTGGAAACAAAACAACTTTCTATACTTTCACTTGTGAGGAATGAAAACATACAAGCTTAGTACAACTTTTATTTATAAGCCAAGTCATCATACTAGAGGTAATAATAATAGACATAACTTACATATGTTTCATATACAATTAAGGGAGACATAATGCACAATATTAAGAGGGATTTAATGAGGTGATAATGTGGTCTAAATGTGAATTATAAATTTGCAATAAAATATTTGCTTAACTTACATATGTTTCATATACAATTAAGGGAGACATAATGCACAATATTAAGAGGGATTTAATGAGGTGATAATGTGGTCTAAATGTGAATTATAAATTTGCAATAAAATATTTACTTATAACTTATAGAATACCAAGAGGTGGCATCTACATATACTTGATTAACAACATATTTTGAATTATCTAACTAAAAATTTATTAAAGTAAATTCTAAAGCTAAAAAAACACTAAAATAAGGAAATGAAAGAAAATCAATTTAAAAAAAACAAAATTTTGCAGGTTTTGAACATGCCAATGTTATAGGTCGGAAAGGTGCCATAACTAACAACGTGAAGAACAACTTTAGAGGAAGAGAGAGATAGAGATAAACAACTAGAGATGGACATTTTAATTTCGTTTTATTAATCTTAGATTTTTTTATTATGAAATTTATATTATTTCATTTCGTTGATTATTAATGCGTAAAATAATATTTTTAATATAAATTAGAGGATTTTTTTAAATCTTAAAAATTTAAGCGGCCAAAGGATTTTTTGTCTTAACAAAAAAAAAAGGGATAAATTTTTTAATCAATTCAACATTGGAAAACACTCGCCATATTTAAAAAAAATTGAAGGGATAGCTTTTTTAATTATTCCTTCACTTGGTTGTTGTAAATGCTTTCATGTTGCTTGGAAAAACAACATGGCAATCGATTCCCTTGCAAATCCTGTGTTGCTTTTTCTTTAAAAAAAAAAAAAAAAAGTGTTGGGCTTGGAATAAAAACCTCCTCATATTACTGATTTAATTGTAGCGTCGCCTTAATAAAGCTTTGAAAGTTGTTACTTTAAAAAAGTTCCTTTATGTCAAATTAAATATTTGTATCTAATCTTCGAAAAGTCATAATATTTAATCTCTATATTTATTAATTTTTTAAAATTTTTATAACCAAATTTTTTTTTTTTGAGTATTTAGAACATTGGTTTGAACTCAAATAATATAAAACTCTTACATGCTAGTGTAAAAGAAAAGTAAACTATAGTTTTTTGAATGAATCATTTCAAAACAATGTTTCCTAACACCCCAATTGTTGTAAAGTTCACAAATGTAGTCTCTCTCTAAATAGGATCCAACTCATAATCTCCACCCAAAACTCTCCCCATTCAACTCTTCTTGTTATTAACCAAAGAGTCTTGGTCAAAATTTTGGAATCTCCAATTTATCTCAAGACTTCCCAAAAGTCATATGTAAGGTTTTTGTTTTTTGTTTTATTTTCATTTTTTTATTTGGTTGGGGTGTTGGTTTAAAGTTGGCAGAAACTTGAGGCAGAAGCTATTAGTACATATTGTTTTGAAAGGTTAGTATCAAACTTTATTGAACTTAACTCTGATAGGTAATTTTAAAATAATTCAAGTATAACCTAATAATAAATTCACATATCCCTACCCGTGAGTTGTTTACTTACCTTACAAAAGAAGCATAATAATAAAAAGTTCAGAACTAACGAAAAAAAAAAATTAAGGTTATAAACCAAATGAATTACTATTACTACAAGAAAAACTACATTTAACGACATATTATTTAAGACATATAGTTTTTAAATGTTCTTAAAAAGTACATACAACGACATCTCCAACAAAGATGTCATTAACAACATTTGAAACAATAATTAACGACATCTATGTAGATGTCGTATTAAATGTTTCATTTTAACAACAATAATTTAGTGTCGTTAAATTATTTAACAACAAGGAGAGATGTTGTCAAAGCCTTAGAGATTATACGACACCCCTTATAAACGATATTGGTCAAGATGTCGTCTATAAGGGATGTCGTGAAATCTCCAAGACTTTAACGACATCTCCTGCTTGTCGTTAAATAATTTAACAACACTAAACTATTGTTGTTAAAAGGAGACCTTTAATACGACATTTACATAGATGTCGTTAATTATTGTTTCAAATGTTATCAACGACATGTTTGTTGAAAATGTCATTGTATGTACTTTTTAACGACGTTTAAAAACTACATGTCGTAAATAATATGTCGTTAAATGCAGTTTTTCTTGTAGTATATATATATATATATATATATATATATATATATATATATATATAT
>CAMOHE010054322.1:24024-44327 GCA_946598075.1 Artocarpus hirsutus | reverse complement strand
TATATATATATATATATATATATATATATATATATATATATATAACGCGTAAGTTGCAAGTATTTTAGCAAAATTTTAGTTTTGAAATTTTTCAAAATTGCTTCTTATCACTTAAACTAGGTGGGATCATACGAGTCCCATTAAACATATCCTGAACTCACCTAATTCAATAATACGGGCTGTATTATTTATCTTTTGTACTTCCCTCAGAAAAAAAAAAAAGGAAAAAAATGAATCTTCTGGACCGTTATTGCCTTTTCCCTATGTGTCAAACATACTTTCTGCAGCATTTATCGGGTAAATGCTTCACTCAAACTTGCAGCTGAAACTCAGAGCCTTTCCACCAACCAGAATTGAAAAAGACTATAATATGTCTCGTCCGTGCCTGTCTTGAGTACTTTTTAATGGTTTAGTTGGAGAACCATTTAACTATTCAATCATGACCAAATAGTTTAAAAGCTATTAATACACGAATCTACTAGTAAATTGGGTAAGTTTCTACGCCATCAATTAATCATGATAAATACTACAAGATTCTTTTAAATCCTTTTTTAAAAACCAACCAACCTTTTACGATTTGTCTTCTTCATGGAAGGTTAGAGGAACCACGTTCGTCTTATTCAAGTATATGTTTACAATTAAAGGCAGTTCTGAATGCACATAATATCCTTTGACTAATTTTCTTCCTCTAAATTCTCTAATGGGAGTTGATCATAACCTATTGCACACATCCGATCCAACTACTGCTTTCAAATCTGTTCAAGTAAAAAAGGCAATCCTTATAGTAGGGCATGTAGGTAACTATCTACAAACCATGTACATGGTATGTGATTCAAATTGTACAATTAAAAAAATCAATTCGTTTAAATACAATTTTTTTTGACACCATATTCTTTGTTTTAAGTTGTCTAAATATTAACTATGCGTTCAGCAAATGAACATCCGATCCAACTATTGCTTTTAAATCTGTACAAGTAAAAAAGGCAATCCTTATAGTAGGGCATGTAGGTAACTATTTACAAACCATGTACAAGGTGTGTGATTCAAATTGTATAATTAAAAAAATCAATTAGTTTAAATACAATTTTTTTTGACACACCATATTCTTTGTCTTAAGTTGCCTAAATATTAACTATGCGTTCAGCAAATGAGTTTAGACTCATGAGTTTGAAATATGAATAATGTAAAGCTTTCACATCTTTCAATATGAAGTTAAAGTATACACTACAGTGTAAAGCTCTCACTAATGTTTAAGTTCAAACTCATGAGTTTGAACTCATTTGCCAAACACCTTAAATAATTTGTTTTTATTGCTTATAGGTCACCATCAAGGACATTCCGGCAACTGAGCACAAGCTCTTGAGATTCCGATGACGAGTGGCGCTGTAGAGCTCCAAGGACGAGCACGAGCTCTAGTGACATATAGCATTGCGTAGCTCCGACAACTCTGGCTGAGGCGGCCATGGATGGTGATCTACAAGCAATAGAAAAAATATTCAATATTTAGGCTACTATAAAAAGAAAATATCATTTTGGTATCATAAGTCTATGTTTTGTGGCTTGAAATTTTTAATTTACCCTTTTATTAATGAACTCCAAATTATTTTATAAAAACTATAAAAGAAATAAAATACAAATAATGTCAAAGAGAATGAATAAATTCATATATATGACTTTCTTTGATGAGTTTTGTTTAATCGTTTGTTTCAATTTTTTAGTATAGTTTTACAAAATTAATTTGAGACTTATTAATGAATAGGAAAAAAAAATTCACGTCAAAAAATGCACGCAAGGTACCAAAATAGTATTTTTGAAAACTATAGGGTATCGTTTTGATATTTTTCAAACAGTAAGTAACAATGTCATGTTTTTCTAAAACACATGGTACCAAAATGATAATATCTTTTAAATATTAATAGGATGTTTGGAAGTGTCATTAGAATTGAAACTTTTAAACTAAAAGTTGCAGCATGTGAGAGGTTTATACTATAGCCTTTTTTTTCTAATCACTATACGGGCTTTATATTATAGCAACTAAAAATTTTGGTTAGAATTGATTTTGTCAAACACAATATAAGAAGGCATATTGACGATTTAAGAAGATCGTTTTGGTACTTTGAACCCTTTTTTAGAACGTAAATTGTTTGGCTGTTTTTTATAATAATTTTTTTTAGAAAATAAAATATCTAGAGAATTATGACAAGAGTATAAAATAAATCTTTGCTTGAAAAGTTGCACAAAAACATTTCAAAAAACATTTGAAAACAATATCAAAATTTCTTAAAACATATTGCTGTGGCTCAGTTGAATCAGAGGTATGATGTGGCAACGGTGTATACAATCTTCCAGATTGGGCGGTAAGGGTCTTGTTGCACGGCGGTGATAGTGGTGGGTAACCCATGAGGCAAAGATTTTACGGGGTTGGCAAAGTTTGGTTTGCGGTTTTGGGCTGTGGGTTTGGGCGATTCGTTTGGATTTTTGTTGTAATGGAAAGGGATCTAAGGTTGGGTAGGTGGGGGTCGAGAGGTTGGGAGGCAGTGTATTAAAGTGATTTTTTTTTTACCCAAAAAGACGGTAACATATTGATTTTTCCCAAAAGATTATTATATCTATCTAATTATAATAAAGTGGTATTGTGCCTACATATCCTTGTATTTTTCATTTTTTAAAATTTCTTAAAAAAGAATATATTCAGTTTATTTTGCTGAATAAAAAAATACTAAGCAAAAAGGAATGAAAATATGATATGTTGAAAGCATGTTGTTTATTTGCTAAAACATGATAGCGGAAAAAAAGTATTTTTAAGACTCTTATCAAATAATGTTATCACAACGACGAGGTAATTTGCAAGAAAAAAAGCTAAATTCAATTTAATCATAAATAAACAATTTAGTCGGAGTTGGCTTAAGGTCTGAAAATCTTTTAGCTTTTCAAACTTTTAGTTAATTATATGGTTAAAATTACTAAAACTGTATTTTTTGTTGGGCACTTATGTGTTGAAATATACATTTTTAATCCAATAAATCATATTAAAATTATATGCTATTTGAAAAATGCTAAATACAGACTATTTTGCAGACTTTATTTCATATGCTAATCTCATTTTTACATTTTGATTACATGTCAGTCCAATATGAGAAATTAAAATGATAAAAAAGTCAATCTTTCAATAACTTCGTGAATGGCTAGAATCTTTCTTTAGTTGTCAATAATGCAAAAATGCAATTTCTCTTTCGTATTCTTTGAGCTTTTTGCCGTTTTCTTTCTTGAAGTTTTTTCATTTTTTAAATATTTTTATCGAGTTTTATGTATTGCTAACTAAAAATTCAAATATCTCTTGTTCTCAAATTGGACTTTTGAGTTGCATCCTGGCAGGTGCTAGTGGGGCCTAATATTATACTATATAGTCTAAATTGTCCCTAGATGCATGCTGGACAAAATATCAACTCTACCTCTATTTTATTTATTTATTTTTTAATACTTTGAATTAGTTAGGTAGTAAATGTCAAAGAACTACGACTTTGAACTTGATAATTAACCTGTGGAACAATTATATATTCAAGAATCTGTTATAATCCCAATATTCCATTTAATGATCTTTGAATTAATTTGAGGGATATTTATATTGGCAATTGGCTATGCCAATGCCAACAACTAAAGTCTGACATTGATGGGAAGTCAAAAACTTTGACCCTCATTATCCGGCCCTCCTGTTTTGCTTCACTTGGATCTACAGCAATGATACATCCAGTTTGGCAACGAAAGGCTAACTTTATTCTTTGTTTTTCTTTTGGTTTCATCTTTTTATATTGATGATTTCATTATTTGCCACCCTCGAACTTTCTTTCTTTCTTTTTTTTGGGTTGGAAAGCACATTCAATTTTGTGGGAACTGAACAAAAAGGCCATGAAGGAAAAGTTCACATCGAATTTTCTTCATCTCTTTATTTAAAGTCGTGTAATTTGCATCATAATAGGTCCCTCTTTCCATGTGCTAAAAAGCAGTAGCATGCTTTCTGTCATTGTAATACATCTCAATACATGACGATGTCTGTTTGAAAATGTGTGAACAAAGTAATAAAAGGAAAGTGAGTGGTAGTATAATTATATTCTCTTGGGACTTGGAGAAAACTTAGCCTGGATTGATAGAACCAATCGTCACGACCAGCTTGAGTGCTCGCGGATTTGGAGGTTTTGGCATAAGGACGAGGTCTTTTTGGGCTAGTTTTATGTAACGTCTCAAAAACCACGTCGGATCTGTACTCTGGGGCGTGACAATTTTAAGTACAGTAAGGATTATTGTTTAATCCAATTTATATGATAAAGTTTATAAAAATAAAAAATAGGATTTCTAAGGATAAAAATTATGCCATAACCTTAAATAAAAAAAATGAATGATATGGAAATAAGTTGGAAAGCTTAATTGTTGCAAAATATATTACAATAAATGTTAAGAAAAAATGCAGTTTAAGGAAAACACTGTATAATAATATGAACAATTATACAGCATTAGAATAATGCAGTGTAAAGAAGTACATTGATAAAGTTATGCAGTATAAAAATTACACTCTAAAAGTAACGTAATGTAGGAATTGGACTGTTTAAGGTTATGCAGTACAGAAATTAGACTTTTTAAGTTAAGCAGGATAGGAATAATACTATTTGGAGAATATGAATGAATAAAGAATGCTGTAACAATATAGAGAATATACCAACAGTATAAAAAAATACTGTCAGTATAAATTTGGATCATATAAAGTTAGATAATATTGGAATTATATTATGTGATGGATGTAAATAAGTATAGGAGGTTGTGGGACCTCATGAACAGTAAAAGAACATCGACAGTATAGGAAAAATACTGTCATTATAAACTTGTACTGTGTAAAAAGTTTTTTGAGACCCACCAAGGGGACGCCTTAAGAGTTTTGACTGGGTCACTACATTTACTAATGTGGCCCAACCATCAAAGGCCAACTTAACCCTAATCATAATTAGGGTGATGATTCATCATTTTTATATATATATAAAAAAGAGAAAATCCATTCTTACATTCATTGAATTTGGACAATAAAACATCAAGGAAATAAGAGACCAAAATTTTGGTCTCCACTGTGCAAGAAAAAAAAAGAGAAAGAGAGAAACATGAAAAGGAAAGAAAAATAAGGAAAGAAAGAAGGAAAGAAAGGAAGGAAAAAAATGTTCCATTTTCTTCTCAAAGTGAAACCGTCCCCTCCTAAGATATTTTTTCTCAAAATTAGATGAATTCTAAATCTCCAAGGTATGCAAGGAACCAGAAGCAAGTGTTCTTGATAAGCGTAAAGAGTTTTAAGGTAAAACTTAAAACTTTTCCCTATAGTATACTAGGGTTTTGTTCAAGTTTTGATGGAATTTTTGTGGTGTGGTATGGGCTTAATATCAAGGGAACTTTGAAGGGTTTCAAGCAAGGAAAAGTGAAGACAAGCACTTTGCATAAATTAGGTAAAATCCTAGTCTTTGTAATTAAGTTAAAGTTTATGTTTTTTTTGCATACCAAGTGTTTGATGATATGTTTTGAGCTATGGCATGTAAATGGACCTTATGACATGATTGTTTTATGCTTTATGATGATGAAGATGATAAAAGAAAGCAGGGATTTTGCACTTAAAAATGAAAAATTAGTAAAGTTGTAATGTTTAGTTAGTTTTCAAGAAGTGATGGTCTAGAGGGACTTAGAGGCCAATTTATGTTCCAAGAAAGGTATGGAAATTGTCAACACAGTGAGGAAAACAAATTTTATGAACAAAGTTTTGTAAAATTCTAAAAGGGCTAAATTGCAAAGTTTTACTAATTCTCAATAGATTTAAAAATCAACCAAGAAGTCCACCTTAACGATGGAATTTCAAGAAAGTTAAAACGTAAAAGTTGTAGAAGGCATTGAAACTATTAGGACAATGAAAACAGTTTATTAAAATTCCTCTCGGTTAAGGAATTATGAATTTTAGGAAATTTTGAGAACAAAATTTCAAGAAATGAAAACGTTATGAAATATTTAGAATTAAACTATGGTGCTTTTGTAAGTTTTATTCCCTATGAAAAGCTAAACATTTTGGTACAAAATGATTGTTTTTGGTTTCAGGGGCAAAAATGTAAAGATTTTTGTGTTTCAAGCCAAAAACGTAAAATCAAGTAAAAACTAGGTTTTCACCAGGGAATGTTGGGTTCCTACATTGCAGTAGGCAGTGTGTAAACATAGATGCTAAGTTTTGAAGGATTTAAAGTTTAGTCGAGGAAAGAATGAAAGAAAAATATTAAGGGCAAAATGGTCATTTTATGAAAAAGGCCAAAATGGACCCGAAACGCATGATGTCGGGAAACATTCCTTAGTGGAAATTTTTTCTTAATACGTAGGTAATGGAATGGTAAAGTTAAGTAATGAGTTTTATAAAATTGTAAAATGGACAAAAAAACCCATTAAGGGTAAAAACATCATTTTTAAGAAAACGGCTAAAACAGAGTCGAACACTCTGAACTAGCAAAATATTCATAGATAAAAAATGTTTCATAATATGTTAAGTAATAAAATCGTAACTGAGATAGGAAATTTAACTAAGGGACGCTTAAGAATAAAGGTAACCCGATAGGTTACAAAGTTAAGTAAAGAAAGAACTAACTTGATGGGTTACAGAATTAAGTAAAAAGAGTGACAACTCTATGGGTTACGGGGTTAAGTAAAAGGTACAGTAACCTGGTGGGTTACAAAATTAAAAGTAGTGGGGTACAAAGTAAAGCGATGGGTAAACCGATAGAATACCAAGTTATGAAAAAAGGAATGAATGTTTAATGTTTAAGTTATGTTATCAATCGAGTAGATTGATAATGAGAAAAGTTAATTAATTAGTTGGGTGTCGTATAATCAGGACACAAAGGCCGACTAATAAAAGTAAAAAGGGAAGGAAACGGAAACGTTAGAAC
Source organism: Artocarpus hirsutus (assembly GCA_946598075.1). Taxonomy (NCBI): domain Eukaryota; kingdom Viridiplantae; phylum Streptophyta; class Magnoliopsida; order Rosales; family Moraceae; genus Artocarpus; species Artocarpus hirsutus. The sequence continues at coordinate 37,374 of CAMOHE010054322.1, read as the reverse complement.
TATAGACAGGTAAGTTCAAACCTTATCTACGGCATGAAGTAAATAATTTTCAAATACTTATTATATATATATGTTTGCAAATGTGTTTGCTAATGTTATACAAGTTGTTTTTAAAGTATGTTTTTACTTGTTATGTATAAAGTTTTAAAGAGTAAATAAAAGTTTGCAATGTATTTGCAATAATTATGTTTAAGGTATATTTGCATTTTGTTAACGCATAATGTTTTACGAGTTAAGTTATAAGTTTTATGTTGCATTTCTTATGTAATAAGTTATATGCTCACTAAAGTTAATAAGAAGGTAAAGTAAAGATAAAAACAAGGTGTTGTACCAACCTCTTTGATGTGAGGTATATAAGTAAAGTTAAAGTTTGACTTCCTTGATGTGAGGTACATGACCTCGGTGTTCGATAGTCTCAAGTCTTCCACAAGGGAAGCATTATGTTTATGAACTCACAATTAATGATCTTGGTACGAATACTAAAGTAAGATAAGAAAAGTTAAGGAATGAAGATAGAAAGTTTAAGTAAGAAAAGAATGTTCATAAAATACTCATAAGCGAAAGTTCATAATTGAGCATAAATGGAAACATACATTTTGATTTTGCTTGTATTCTTTGCTATGAAATGTTTATGTGTTATGTTTATGAAAAACATTCTGAGAAATGTTTATGAAAAGCATTTTCATATTTACAAGAAAAGGTTTATAAATGATGTTTTATGAAAAACGTTCAAGAAATGTTTTATGAAAACGTTTATGCAAATATTTCAGAAATATTTTATGAAAAGCGTTTATGAAAAATATTTTTAGAAATGTATATGAAAAATGTTTATGAAAAACGTTTTAAGAGAAAAGTTTTTATGAGGAAAGGCTTTAAAGTATGTGAAAATGATTTGTGAGATTTTGTTTGAACTTACTGAACGTAAGCTCATAAAAGTTTTTTTATGCTATAGGTAGTCCTATAGGTAACCAATAGGACCTGTTTGAGGAGTTTGGTGTTGCGGAGGACAGATACAAAGATTTGGGGTATGGATACCACTACGGTATGCTTTTATTGTTTAAAAGAAATGTTTTCCACTATTCGATATAGTGTTTTCAAAGTTTTAAGAAAATCAGAGTTTTAAGATAAGTATTTTATGAAATGTTTTCAAAGTTTTAAGATATGTATTTTATGGAATGATTTATATAATAATAAAAATAAGTTTTAAGTTATGATTCAGTAAATGTTTCTTAACAAATTTTAAGGAACGATTTGAAATGGTTTTAAAGTCAAGTGTTGAGCAGTGACTCAACTTAGATTGTGATAGAAGTCGCTATAGCTTTTAAAAATGTTTTAAAGGATGTAAAGAAAAAAATTATTTCAGTATTTTTCTCACTAAGTATGTTTGATTAATGTTTAAGAAACAATGTTTAAGAAAGTTAAGTAACTACCCAAAAAACGAGTCATCACAGGATCGTTAAGTTAAATAAGGCAGTTGTCACAGGATCGTTAAGTTAAATATGATTAATTAAATCGAGTAAATTGACAAAAAAGTAAATGAATGTAAATTAAATTGTTCAAATGAAATCCTATCGGCAATCACCATCTCGTGGATGCTTACCACGAAGGTGGGTAGGTAAATAAACTATAAATCATAATATTAATATATGACTATTGAAAATAATCATTTATAGTTTAAATCAGGCTATGTAACTAACATAGCCAACATCTAGAACGGGACAAGTCGAACAGTATATATGCTATACAATAGTTCCAAAGAAAATACTATTTCTACTCACGCTCCTTCTTCTTCAACCCTAGGGGGAAAGGTTTTAAGAATAATAAAATGTAAGCAAAATGCTCAGTAGGATAATCAGTTAAAAACATATTGTTTAAAATAACAGTCATAGTTGAAAACATTAAGCATACTTACTAAAACGAATCTCAAAACCATGACAAAAATAATAAATACTTGTAAGAAACTTGATAAAACATCTCCATACGGGTTTTGGGAATTCAAAAAGAATATCAAAATACAATTCCTTAAATGCACAAAAATAACTTCAACATCAAACAGAAAATCATTCTAAAAAATTCAATTAAAAATTAAATTTTGGCCAAAATAATTTATAAAAGGGCTACCAAAGAAGGGATAGAAAATATCCTACCTCAATTTAAAATTCAATGCTGTTAGCTCCAAACAAAATTCCACGTAAGCTCCACCAATGTTTAAAACCTTAAAAATTGCATTTAAAGTCAGAAATTTCATTCATCAAATATCATTATATTAATTTAATTATCAGTGTGCCTTTTTGACTTAAAATAATAACGACACAAAAATCACAATTCTTTTAAAATATTTCTAAATCGTTAAACATTAAAAACTAAGAGTAAAAGTACAATTTCATGATGCCCAGTTGGCCTGTCGAACATTTAGGTTCGGCCTAACAAACTAGTACAGTTCAGCCTGCCGAATATATGAATCTGACCTGCCGAACTTTCTGGACCGGCATGCCGATTTGTCGCTATGTGAAAAGATCTAGGTCTCGGGTTTTCATCAAATCCAAGTCCAAAAACTCATTCAAACCTGTTTTTCTCAATTTTCAGAGCATGGGTAACATCAAAACATGATAGAATAACAAAGTAAAATACATTTAAACACTTTTTCACAAGTTTTCCAGCAAATCTAAGGTTTATTTTGAAAAATAGGAAAAATGTAAAAACTAATTTAAATCTCATTTTTGTTCAAAGCAAGCTAGGATTTGTGGTGATTTCGGTTCCATAAACTTAGATTAAAGGCTATTTAAACTCAAACATGTTTGGATTGCAAAATACAGAGATTTAAAACCAAATCCAAAAATTTTAGGGAAAAAGAGACTAACATTTAATTGGATGTTTTTGAAGAAAAACTTGTTGGATTGAACTCGTTTCTATCTTCAAATCAGCGATAATGGAGCTCGGGATTGAGATTTTGCAAAGAAAATGAGAAAGAGAGTCGAGAGAAGAGGGAAAGAGAGAAAGAAGAAAGTGGGAGAGAGAGAGGGGGAAAGAAAAATTAAAAAGGGGGGCTCACGGGCATTTTGGTAAATATAGCAAATATGTGGCATAAAAGTGTCATTTGGTATTTTAAAACAAAAAATCAAATTTTTAAATATAACAAATGCAACAAAATTTTTAAATAACTGAAATTAACATCAAAATCATACTTGACACACCTAATAATTAAACTTAATATAATTAATTCCACTTTAAAATTCACGGATGTTACATTTTAGCCATAGGTGTTTTTTTTATCTCACTTTTCATGAAAGGTTCTAGAAAATCCTAGAATAGTCTAGACTAGTTTGCTTCCATGTTAAGTTTATTTTATCTTGCAATAGTTTTTGTTTTGTAAATTGCATTAAAATTCATGTATTATCTTGTATTGATTGTCACATTTGCACCATTTGGATTGATCGTGACCGTCTCTCTAAGAGGCCTTCACCTATAAATAGCAGTGGCCCTCTCATCTATAAGATCATCGAGACATTGAGCTTGGGAGCTTCTTGTAAAGTTTTCCATACTTAATTGAACTATCTTTATTTTTCTCCCAAATTTCCTTCTTTAATCTTCCGTATTGTTTCGTTAGTCTTGTGTTTACTGCACCGTTGCCTTGAAAAGAGTAGGTCCAAGAGAATTCTTTAAATATTGTTAGAGAGATATTAATTGGTCAAATTTTTTGAACAGATATCTTGCTCAAATTAAGAAAAAAGCAAAGAAAGAAAATGTAGAAGAAAAGAAGAATAGGAGTTGGTGTCGAGTGCTTAATGGCTAGTGAGAGTCAAACTAATGGATGTGTAAGGAATTACAGCTAAATGCTGAATGATTAATGAGGAGTTAGCTTCACTTTGAGGGTGCGTTTAGTCGCATAGTAACAGCAAATGACTGTGACAATGGTAACCAAACTAAGTTTCAAGGAAAAGTTGATGCATTTATTTGATTAGAATTTTATAAATATTATTAAATACAAAATAAGCATGTGTCTATTGACATTCTTTATTTTACTTTTTACACACTTTTTCTTAATTTATTCTTTATTCTATTTGTTGCAACCTCTAAAAATACTAAAAAGTCCCTACACCTTCATAGTGTTGTTTCTTTTACAACCAATGAAACAAATTATTTTGTCAATAAAAATATCGATCTTATTTAAAACTCCAACTATATATATACATATCAAATTTTACTCTACGATGGTCATTTTTAAAAAAATTATACCAAATCTTTTTATATAATAACGAGAGTACTACTAGAGAATTCATTCGTTAAGTGCAAAGTATAATCAATTTGTATCCATCAAAAACTATAATCAATTTGCATTATAAGTTTTTTTTTTTTGGGTAAATCAAAAGTATTGGGCTTAAACTGTTTATATAATTCCATCACACATAGGCCGATTGAAAAAATAGTTGAAACCAACAGTTTTTATTTGAGAACTGTAGCATGTGAAAGCTTTATGTTGTAGCAACTTTTGCTTTTTACTGTTGTTAGGATAAATGCCCATAAAGCATATGATGTTTTATAAAGGACATATTTATAAATAAATAAAGTGAATTTATTCATTATATTTACATGTATGTGTTTTAAATATTTTATAAATATCATTAAAATTATATAATTATCTATGTGACCTTAAATATTGTATATAAGTATTATATAAGGAGGATAATATTTAATAATGATAATTAAAATAGTCAGTAATATATAATTAATTATTCAATTAAAGTATTTAATTGAGCGTTATTAGTGCATGTAATTTCCATTAAGAATGGAACGACCTTGTCTGAATTGTTAATCTAGTGAGTCAATAAATGAGTGCATTGTACATAATGAGATTATATAGGACCAAGACATGATATGTGATATGGATGGCTAATAATTTTTGTTAAATATAGCAAGTTCTAATCATATCAACCGATGGTCATATATAAGATGATCTTAATCTTGAGTTATTAGGAGACTTCTATTTAGGGATTTATATTTTTTGATTTACTCAATATGGATTTGAAAATCTACTCTTATTCCTTGTATCTTGGAGGCATAATTAAGTAAGAGCCAGGAATGTTAATATTATAAGATAGAATCCATTTCTTCTCCAACGAGAAACAGATAAATAATTCTCTTCAATATTATTTTGAATTTGAATAATAAGAGCGTTCAATTCATGATTAAGTTCATGAATTTACTATTTATTAGAGAATCAATAATACTTAATGATAAATATGTAACTAGAGAGGTTAACGGAAATTACATAGCTCTAATTATGAATTATTTATGGAAGATCGACTTATATGTAATGGCTATATCAAATGGACGAATATAAGAAATGAATAATTAAACATATATAATTTAAAGAGTACAATTTCAAGTATTTTGTAGACTTACATTGGAATTAATAAAAGAGTAATATATTAATTTAAAAGTTTAATTAATATTTTTTATTAGAACTTGAAATTATGGATCCATTGGTCCCCTACTATCGTTGTAAGCACTATTTAGACAATTTACAATTATTGGTTTAAATAATTTATTTAGAATTATGAAATTTTAAATTAATTATCACTCAAAATAAATTAATTGTAAATTAATTTATAGTTATTAGATTATTAGATTCTTTAATAAATAAAATACAACTATTAATTTTAGAATACACACAGTAGGAGAGTCTCACTATACATGGTGCCTATGCCATAAAGGAAAAGTCCCTTGTGTACATCAAAGCTTGCTTACAAAGTTTTCATGTTTAGAATTTCTAATTTTGAATAAAGGTGATTTAATTCGAATATGGAAAATTGAATGTGGAGACAAATGACATTACGTAACAAGTAGTATCCTCACCTGCACTATTATAGGCCACATGCATAGAGATTCTCTCAATGCGTGGCGCCTATTATAATATCGGGAAAGGAAAACTTGTGTCTTTTATTTTAATTAAATACTTTATATTAAATTAAAATAAGAAGACTTTCCAAAATTAATTAGCTCTCTCATTCTCTATAAATAGAGACTTCCTTTATCCATTTGTGAGCCTTAGAGAGGCTGAGAGTATTCTATAAAAATATTCTTTCATAGGTGTGAGAGAGAGAGAATAGAGAGTGAAGAAAAGTTCTTCATCCCGTGACCTATTCTACACCTGTGTTAAGATTTGTGGGTAACTAAAGGTTAGTTGAGTGATCAATTTAGAAACTGTATTCCTTCTATGCTCCATGTATGTCCATCTCGATGTCGTAGACTAGGCGAGGAAGACGATGTTTTTGTCTTAAAGAGAACGTCGTTTGCAAGCTACTTGTTTTCGATTTATCTCTGTTCATTCCAGTAAACAAAATATTATATGTTTATTTATACATTAAATTAATATAATCTATATTGTTTTACAAAAGTTTTGAGAAAATTTTTATTATGCTTGATCCTCATCACATCTATGTTTCTACTATATTTTGTGAAAATCGTTTTCCAAAACCAATAACTGTAGCATGTAAGAGCTTTATATTGTTTACAGTTATAACTGATGGTTTTAACTACTCTTCCAAACGGCCTATAAACAATAAAAATTCATAAGATACAATTGCTTTTTTCTTCCATAAATCAACAAGTTCAAATAATTTATATAATTTTTTTATATTAAACAACAAAACTTGAATGAAAAAATAAATATGCATTTTTATGGGAAGGGCCTTTAATGCTAGATTATATCTCTATTCTTTTGAAAAAAATAGAGCACCATAAATTTTTTAAAGTAGGTGTGTAATAAATCTTTTTTTGAAGTACTTTTGTCTTTTAAATTAATTTTCAGTTATGGGTATTCATGTAATAAAAAAAATTATTAAAAAAGGTGCATATAAAGTAGAATGAGTGGTATTAATAGATTTCGCTAAAGATGACTATTTGTATTTTCACCCGGCTTTAGGTTCTTGACCTTTGTCATCAAGATCATCATCTTCACTAACAAGGTTGCCATGGATGACATAATCACAAAGCACATCTTGATTTGCACCATCCAGAGCTACCTGACCTAGATCCATATCCAATAGTCGATAACTTCGTCACCAAGAAGCTCCAGAAATAATCAATGCCATATCTTGATTCCATTCTCAAAGGCTAAAAATTCAATTGTCATGTCAATTAAACAAACAATTTCACTTCTCTTTTATTCTAGGTTTTTTTAATAATGTTTCTTTTTTGCCCCTCACTAATTTTATTTTTATCACCCTTCGAGTTTCAATTGACAGTAATTTTAAAGTTATAATCAACTTTGTGAGAGAAGAAGAGTAATGAACTAATGAAGGATTGAAAAGGAAAAAGTGTTGTAAAAGAATTTTAAATCTGCTTAAAAATGATAGTTGCTCATAGCAAAGAAGGGTGTAGGTCTAGAGAGGATCTGTCAGAGGGAGAAATGATAATTAAACTAAAATGATAGGAGAAAGAAATTTTTTGAATGGTAGTTTTTTAGTAGGACCAGCTAAACATAAACTTTAATCCCTTGGTTTTTTTTTTTTTGGACTTTTCTTTCCCTCCAACGAAACACATTCTCAGTAAAATCATGGTCTAGTTGAAATTTGAAAGTGAAACCAAATTAAAAAAAAAAAAAAAAGATACTAGAAGAAGAAGAGTTTGTCTACTTTTCATGGAATGAAAAAAAAATTAGTCACCAAATTAAAAAAACAAAAGGATACAAGAAGAATAAAAAGAGTTTTTACCCTTTGCATGGAATAATAGAAAAATTGGTTGAGAAATAACTTATGATCGGTTCACTAGCCTTGACTAGCTTAACCTTTAGTGTTTGGTATGACTTAAGAGTTTTGACGCAAATGCATTTACCGCATGGGCCTGAAAACTGGAAGCTAGCAATGACAACTTATCCTCATACTCTAAAAATAGAAATACACAATAAGATAACAGAAAATGTAAAAGTAAAGGCAGTGGGGTGAGAAAGGCTCGAACTCTCGAGCTCAGGATAAATCAGACGCTATAAGACCTACGTGCTAGTCAACTGCGCCACGAACCCAAATATTTGCAACGCCAAAATCAATATTTATATTGTGGCATAGGCTTCGGATGACTACTTTTTCCCTTTTTTTTTTTCTTTTCTTTTTTAATCTTTATCTTGTGAAATGGAGATCAAAATTTGACATCTAGAAGCTAGTCATTACATTATCTGTTACCAAGTAGCGTAAGAATAGATTGAAAGCATTGCTGCTTACAATGGTAAATGAAGATGCAGAAGTATTTACTTATAAATCAATAAATAAACTGGTGTTAAATGGTTCAGGGTTGGTTTTAAAAAAATTCCGGTTCAAACTGGGTTTAATATAGTATTTCTCTTGTACAATTTGACTTGCTAAAATATTTACAATTTAAACTGGCAGTCTAAACTGATAATATAAAAGCTCTAAGAATAAGGGAAAAAGAAAAAATAAAATGAACTAGAGGTGAGTAGCTAAGTTAAGAAACAACAAAGCATATCAAAAATAAAAAATTTGTAGGACACGATAACATACATAGAAACAATATTTTTAAACGATATGACAGTTTTGACTTGTTATGAATTTGGATTCGGACATGCATGACTCATTTAGTGCCATGTCTCGAAGATTTATCTTCTTAATCATAGACTTCTTTTTTTGGGCGTTTGAAACGAAGGATTAGAAGATTATTAAGGCCTTCATATGGTTACCAATACCAACATTCACATGTCGTCCACATTTACTTAAAAAAAAAAAGAGAAAAAAAGGAAGAAAACTTTATCCAAGGTAAACTGAATATATATATTTACACACACACACACACATGAAAAATAGAGAGAATATATTTTTCATTCATTCATGTTGTTGATTATGAATATGTAGAAATATATAGGAGGATAGACAATCACAGATCTAAAATCATGCTTACAATCTTAAATTCATACGTCATCTTCTACCGTACATGTGTCTATTCATCATTAAAGAATGTCAACAATTGACCGATGAGCGACTCCAAAAGTAGTGTCAATTGGAGACATATGTTAATTAGAGACCAGCGAGGCCCACCCATGATAAATGAGGGAATGATCGTCCTCGAGGTCCATGTAAACCATAACAATTGGACCTGTAAACAAAGGCAAGAATAAGATCCAGCTTAAACTAGAAGCTATCTCAAAACAATTAAAGAAATAAGCAAAAAAGAAAGTCATCTGTAATCATGTAAAGAAACTGCCTTTTCCTCCTGTTAACACCAGATCAAACTGAGAATCAGGAAATTAGAGGGTCAAACTACCTCCCATAAATATAGAATTGAGATCATGCATTGACCATATCATGTTCTGCTCGTTTACCTATTTCTCTAGATTCTATCTCTAAGTCAACTCTTTCTCTCATATTCTTCTTGTTCTTCAATCGCTTTCCATTGTAATTGTACCTTAAACATTACATAGTCAAACCCACAAGAATTGACAATAAACGTAGCCTTCATATTAAAGGTAAAGAATTTTGTTTGCATGTTCGTTTATTTTCTTGTACTTTAGTTTCTCTTTCTTATTTTCAGTTGACTTGAGACCAAACAACTCGTCATTCAAATGGATGCCCAAGAGCGGTCATTAGCCTTCTAAACAAATTTAATTTAGAATTAACCCTTTACACAATCAAACCTAATTGATCTACTCACACTATTGTATATTGCATTACGTCTATAAATTGGGATAAAATTAAAAAAAAAGATTACACAAATCATTGACAATCTCAATACTCTCCCTCAACTTGGTACGTAGATGTCACACATGCCCTACTTGTTTAAAAACTTTGAGAAGACTTGATTTGAGACCACTTTGATGAGAATATTGACGAATTGATTCTTTGATTGAACCTTGGGGAACTCTATTTGTTTTCCATCCAACTTCTCTCTATCTACCTCAACATGCTTCATACAATCACATTGAATGGGATTATAAGCAATATCACATGTCACTTTATTATCATAATACAATCGGAATGGTTGCCTAGGTGAATTGCCTAAGTCCTGCAAGCCATAATGCTTATGAATTCCAAGAGCCATACCTCTAAGTTAGTTTCTGTACTTGATCGTGCAACATCTTGCCTTTTGTTTATCCAGGTGACGAGATTACCACCTATAAAAGTGAAGTATCCTGAAGTAGATCACCTGTAATCTATTGCTCTAGTCCAGTCTACATCGATATATGCATTTGTTCTTTAATGGTAATCATTTTAGTAAATAAAATTCCTTTTTTGGGAGCAAACTTCAAAGATCACAAAATACGCATAACTAGGGTTATGCATAAATTGATTAATAATATTTAATGTATAAGCAAGGTCCAGTCTTGTGTGTGCTAAGTGCATCAATCTCTCTATAAGCCTTTGATATCTTCCTTTATCAACTGGTACTTGATCAAACTCAACACATACCTTGAAATATTCTTCAACAGATTTATCTATTGGTTAACATGTTGACATACTAGCTTAGTAATAGATCTAAGGCATACTTCCTTTGAGACAAAAAGATTCCTCTATTCAATATAGACTCTTTGATCCCAAGAAATATTTCAAATGATCTAGGTCCTTCATTTTGAAGTCTTTGGACAAGTAATCTTATAGACCCTCCCTTTATTGAGGATTATTTCCTATAACAACCATCTCATCTACATATAAGACAAGTGCAGTAACAACCTCCAACTCTACTTGATATAATAGTGTCTGATTTGAGTCTGATCTCACATGGTTTTACTCTTGAGTTTCAACCCAAAAGGCCTCATAACATTGGGGATGGTGTCTTTATTTATAAACTATCACGTAAAACCTTCCCTTATCGATGTGGGACTACATAACTTACCTTATCACAGTGATGTTACCTTAAGAAAATGATGTCTATCACAATTGTCACAACCCACCTTTTCGGGCTGTGATGAAACTTTTCCTTGCATACTTAGGGGTAAAAATTTAGGAAATTTTTTTTTAAACTGAAATAAATACTTTACTTTACAATAAATTTGGTAACTCCCAAAATACTTTCTCACACTTATTTTTACATAAACATTCTTACTTTTTCAACATTTTCCTGTTCAAACATTCCTTTTCAAAATAACTTATAATATGCACAGCAAAAACACTCAATAGCGGACTCCATACCCAATCTGCACCCATCATCTGTCTGCTAGCTCATCGTTACAATTTATTCTGACCTTCTCGTCGGAATACCTACAGCATGAAAAACTTAATGAGCTAACGCTCAGTAAGTCCCATAAATCCCACATGGACAATCAATTGGATGCATGATTCAATTATGCTTTCTTATGAACTTTCCTAATCTTGATCATTTCTTATCTCTCATTAGGGCCCAAGTGTTCGTACCATTGCGCAATATCATTTAGGTCTACATAACACCGTGACTATATTTTATCTTTTAAACTCCCCTTATTTCGAGAGACGGTACGATATTTTTCTTAACTTCTAGTGACATATTTACCAATTCATTTAATATGGTTGTCATACCAGGCATAAAATGATAATCACATGTTATCTATGATATATGAGTTCGTATGCATAGCGGAGTACACGCAAGTACCTACTTCGTATACATACACACATTCATTATTATATACACTGATACATAATATCTTATACATAACAATACATAACATGTTATATACTTAGGTATTCTAATCGTATACACACAGGCATCGATTCTATACCTCTTAGATATTCATTTCATAACAACATACAAGTTTGCATTGTAATATATACCCTAATATGCATATTCACGCATTCTATACCTACCATTTCATACTGTAGGTGGGAAAGGTACTTACTTGCTTTCAAGCACTACAAAAATCAACTTCGATCTTCGGTCTCCTAGACTCATAGGATCCTGCTGGCCACTTACAAAATTATTAGCCAATTCTAATACGTTTCATTACAAAACGTTCGTTACTTAATTGTTTGAGTTGTATAACTGTACATAACTCTACAAACATTGATTTCCTTATTTCTTTCTAATTCTACCCTATCGTTACGTACGAAGGGTATAAATCTTTCTAATCACTTTCTTTTCCTATCTGTGACCTTATTAGAGCTACTCGGGTTATTTAGACAAAAATGATGATTTTGTCCTTCGTGCCTTATTGACCTATCCGTGCTCGATTTCGTTATTTTAATATCAATAGCCACTTTTTAACTTAAGAATAATGTCCTAGTGGCTCGTATCACTTCATTTCACACTTAAGCCTCTTTTCATAAAACTTTACGATTTAGCCCCTAAACCAAAAATTGTGACAATTTTGCCCCCTGGGGCTAAAATTTTCTCTTTACACCAAAAATTCTTATTTTTTATAAGAAACATTTTTTCTCAAAGTAACACACCTTGAATCATTTTGAAAAATGACATTTTTGCCATTTTAATACTTCTTTCACTTTTAACATATTCTTGAAAATTCAAAAACTCACACACGGTTGAGTTTTTCGACGAACCGTTCATATAGCCTAACAGTTTCATCGAGATCTACAACTTTTGTGTTTTGACTTTTCCTAAAATCTCACTGTACAGGGGTGTTTTTGATCTTTTTTCAAATCTACCGAGAAAAAAAATTTTCTTTCAATTTAGTCCCTAGGACGTTTTTGTCAAAATCCTCTTCAAACTTTCAAATATACCCCTGCAGAGACCATTCTATGCCTAACTCAAATCATTCTCTTGCTCAAACTCCATTTTTGCAAAGTCTAACCTTAAAATTACAAAAATATCATTTTATGTAAAAACTACCATTTTGCATCATAAATCAAAATTTCACCATCTAAATAGGTCATTCATCACATTCACATGTAATTCCATCAACCATAAGCTCAAGAACTCATATGGACTTGAGAAAATAAAAATCCAAACAAAATTCCTTAAATTTCAAAACTTTGAATACCAAAACTTACCGAAATGACATCCTTTTGATTTCTAACCTTGAAATCCCTTTTGGTCTGCCTTCCAAACTCCCTTTTCATGTAAAAATGCAATGGGTTAATATTCCCCTTTCAACTCATGAAAAACCCCTTGAAAACTCAATAAAAAGTTTAGAATTTTATCTTAAATCTTGTGAAATTCCTTGGATTTGCTTCTAAAATTGTTTTGGGGTTGTTTTTGCAAAGTTTGGGATTGAGAAAATTTTTTGAAAGCTTCCTTCAATGGCTGCTGAACTTGGGAAAGAAGAAAGAGGAAAAAATTTTGTGATAACCATGCATTAAATGCATTCTAATCCACTTGGTGACTCATGGTAACCCATGAGTATACCACTTAGGTGTCCTCGCATGATTAGGCCACTTTTTAGGGCTTGGTGGCCCAATTACAAACTAACAAGTGTCC
>CAMOHE010054322.1:0-24004 GCA_946598075.1 Artocarpus hirsutus | reverse complement strand
ATCACATTTGCCATAAAATATGCAATCAATGCCGTTTATTTGTACTTTATCGTAATTTTGTATAAAAATTACAACTTTTACAAAAATCATATTTTTTTAAAAGTAAATTCATTAATTAAACCCAATTAAATATTAGGTTTTATTAATGAAATTTTCTCGGTCATTACAATATACCCCTTTAAGAATTTTCATCCTCGAAAATCAAAATAATTCGGGGTAGCTTTTCCTTATTTCATCCTCTCATTCCCATGTTGCCTCTTCCACTTGCTGATTACGCCATATGACTTTGACGAAAGGTATCTTTTTGTTCCTTAACTCTTTCTCTTCTCGTACCAGTATCCGAACCAGTTTTTCTTCATAAGACAGGTTCTCCTACACATCAATTTCCTCTGATTGTAAGACATGCGAAGGATCCGGTACATACTTCTTTAGCTTGGACACATGGAATACGTTGTGTACCGATGCTAGATCAGAGGGTAAGGCCAACTTATAAGCTACATTGCCTACCCGTTCTAAGATTTCAAATGGTCCAATGTATCTTAGGCCAAGCTTTCCCTTCTTTCCAAATCTAATCACTCCTTTCATCGGTGTCACTTTTAAGAAGACCAAATCCCCTACTTGGAATTCTAAGGGTCTTTGTCACCGATCTGCGTAACTCTTCTGGCGACTAAAGGCAATTTCCATCCGTTGACGGATTAATTTCACATCCCTCGTCGTCCTTTGCACAAAATCTGTAGTCGATAACGTCTTTTCTCCTGTTTCATGCCAGTACAACGGCGATCTACACTTCCTTCTGTAAGAGCTTCATAAGGAGCCTTTCCTATGGAAGCCTGATAGTTGTTATTGTAAGCAAATTCGATCAACGGAAGCTCTTTGTTACATCCTCCTTTGAAGCCTAGCACACAGGCTCTTAACATATCCTTCAGAGTTTGAATGGTTCTTTCAGATTGACCATCCGTTTGACGGTGAGAGGCTGTACTAAAAGCCAGCTTCATTCCCATTGCTTGGTGAACGCTCCTCCAGAATTTAGAAGTAAACCGACCATCTCGATCAAAAATGATGGATTTTGATACTCCATGATATCTAACTATCTAGGCTACATATAATTCAGCTAGTCTTTCCATAGAACTGCTGAGTTTGACGGGTAAGAAGTGAGCTGATTTTGTCAATCGATCAACGATTACCCATATAGCGTCGTGTCCACTTGTAGTTCTAGGTTGTCCGATCACCAGACCCATAGTTATCTGGTCCCATTTCCATTCTGGAATTTCAATCTTCTGTAGTTCACCTGTCGGTCGTTGATGTTCAGCCTTTACCTTTTGGCACGTAAGACATTTGACGACGAACTGTGCGACATCGTTCTTCATTCCGTGCCACCAATAATACTCCTTTAGATCTTGGTACATCTTAGTAGCTCTTGGATGAGCCACGTATGGTGCTTCATGAGCTTCTTCCAGTATCTACTTCTTTAATCCTTTATCATTGGGAATGTAGACTCTGCCCTTATAACGGAGGATACCATCTTTCAAGATGCTAAATTCCGTCTCTCTATTCTCTATAACTTTATTCCTGACCTTAACTAGCGACAGATCTGCTTCTTGTCGCTCCTTTAAGTTCTCTAAAATAGCGGGCAGAAAAGACAAATTGGCTAATCCTCCAGTGACTAGCTCTATTCCTACTTCCATTAAGTCCTTTTGAAGAGGTCTTGGCATTAACTGCATCATCGCAAGCGAAGGCATCGTTCTATGACTAAGGGCATCGGCTACTCGATTAGCCTTTCCCGGGTGATATAGAATCTCACAGTCGTAGTCCTTAACTAATTCTAGCCACCTTCGTTGCCTCATGTTGAGTTCCTTCTGCGTGAAGATATACTTCAGACTCTAATGGTCCGTATAAATCTCACACTTAGCTCCATACAGGTAGTGGCGCCATATCTTCAACGGAAATACAACCGCCGCTAACTCTAAGTCATGTGTCGAATAATTCCTTTCATGATCCTTTAGTTGTCGAGATGCATATGCAATCACCTTTCCATTTTGCATTAATACGGCTCCCAGTCCCATTTTTGATGCATCGTTGTATATCATAAACTTTCCTAAGTCTGGATCAGGTATCGTCAACACTGGTGCACTTGTAAGTCGCCTTTTTAACTCTTTGAAACTTTCTTCACATTTCTTTGTTCATTCATACTTTGCTGCTTTTCGTGTAAGTGCAGTGAGTGGTGCTGCAAGTGGAGAATCCTTTTACAAAACGTCGATAGTAGCCTGCTAAACTGAGGAAACTTCTAATTTCTGTTATGTTTTTCAGTGTAGGCCACTTATTTACTGCCTCCACTTTGGTGGGATCAACGGATATCCCGTCTCGTGTCACCACATGTCCCAGAAAATGAACCTTCTCTAGCCAAAACTCATACTTCGAGAACTTGGCGTACAATTGATGCTTTCTCAATAATTGCAATGCAATCCTTAAGTGCTCTTCATGCTCCTCCGGCATTCTCGAATATATGAGAATATCGTCAATAAAAACAATGACGAACTTATCAAGATATTTCTTGAAAATCCGATTCATGAGATCCATAAAGGCTGCCGGGGCGTTGGTCAGTCCAAATGGCATGACGTAGAACTCGTAATGCCCATAACGCGTTCGGAACGCTGTCTTCGGTATATCCTTTTCTTTAACTCGAAGTTGATGATATCCTGAGCGTAGATCAATCTTTGAGAATACTGACGCTCTTTTCAATTGATCGAACAAATCATCGATCCTTGGGAGTGGATACTTATTCTTAATCGTAACCTTATTCAATTCCTGGTAATCAATGCACATACGTAATGTTCCGTCCTTCTTTTTAACAAATAGGACAGATGCCCCCCATGGGGAATGACTTGGTCGGATGAATCCCTTATCCAATAATTCTTTCAGTTGCGCCTGAAGTTCCTTAAGTTCCCCTAGAGCCATTCGATATGGCGCTTTCGAGATCGGAGATGTGCCAGGCGTTAATTCGATCTCAAATGAAATTTTTCGTTCCGGTGGCAATCCTAGCAACTCGTCAGGAAATACATCAATGAATTCTTTTACGATGGGGACCTTCTCTAGTCCTAACTGAGCTTCTTGATCTTTCCTTATTAAATTCACTAGATAACCAGTGCATCCACTTTGCAACATTTTCCTTGCCTTCAGCACTGAAATCATCGCCTTAGGAGCTTTGGGAATCTTCCCGGAATACATAAACTTTTCGCTTCCGAAAGGTCGAAACGTAACTTTGCGATGTCGACAATTAATCTTAGCCACGTATTTCCCCAAGAAATCCATTCCCAGGATAACATCGTAATATTGTATATCAATTATTATCAAATCAATATACAATTCCCTTCCACAAATGATTATCCGTACATGACGTAGCTAATAATCAGAACTCAATACCTCTCTAGAGGGTAATGCAGTTCTAAAGGTTTGCTCTATTCTATCTCCTTTACTTCCTATTCGTTTTGCAAACTTAAGTGATGCAAACGAATGTGTTGCTCCAGAATCAAACAAAACATATGCATCCGTGTTGGCAACAGAAAACTGACCTGTCACCACCGATGAGGTTCCCGCATCCTCTTCCTTCTTCATGTAGGCATAAATTTGCCCACTTGGTTCTGGAGCTTCTAAACGCCCTTGACTGACATTGGGGCCTTCAATCTTGGCCTAGACTTGGGCCGCATGCAACTGATTTCCTTGAGGCCTTTGCTGTGCTTGACTGTCCTGACTTTGAGGATTAGAAAAACAACTTCTGGCGTAATGCCCTTCCTTTCCGCAGATATAGCACTTATTAGTGCCGGCCTTGCATTCCCCTGCATGTCTTTTCCCATATTGACTGCAAAGGGGTCTGTTGTTTCCTCCATCATTACTTCTTTTCTGGAATTGACCCTTTGGATTCCTTGGACTACTCATGTTCCATTTCCTTTTATTGCCAACATTACGCCTGCATCCCACTGGAAAGTTCTGGGAGGGCCCTTGACTTGAGCCACTTCCTTGTCCTTTTTCTTGGACTACTTGACTTTGCTTAGTTAAGGCTTTCTCTTCCTTCTAGGCCTTGAAAATCCTCGCTCTTTCCTCTTTATCACGGGCAATTCTGAACTCAACTCTGGCTGCCCATTCAATGCAATCCTCTATGTCTTTGGGAGCTTGCCCTCCACTATCAACTATAAGGGCAATGTCAGTTCTAAACATTCTCATCAATCGTCTTATTCGTTCCCGATCAGTAGGTACTAACTAGGGACAAAGCCATGCTAGCTAATTAAACCTCATCACAGCATCAGCTATGGACAGGTTACCTTGCTTGAAATTATTAAATTCTTCTTGTTGAGCCACCATGGTTTCCACATTAAAGTAGGCCTTGCTGAATTCTTCCACAAAATCCCCACGACATGTCATCAATATTCCTTCTGCGTTCTATGGATTCCCACCACCTTCTGGCGTCTTTGGTGAGAGAGAACGAAGCGCATAGGACTTTCTCATGATCACTAAGTCCCATGAATTTCAGTATCCGTTCTATACCCGTAAGCCAATCATCGGCCCCTAAGGGGTCTATAGATCTGTCAAATTCTGGAGCCTTCATCCTTCAAAATCTCTCATAGAATTCGGTAGTGGGTGTTACCGGAGCAGCGGGGACTACTAGTTCCGCTGGCTGTGGCGGTGGTACTGGAGGTGGAGTATCTATACATGCTGGTGGTATGGGATTCTGATTAGCTAACTATTCCCATAAACCTTGCATTTCTTGCTCCTGAGCTTGGAACTTCTATTGCAATTCCATAATCATGGCCATTAAATCTGGATTCATCGGTCCTCCGAGTGTATCCGCCATCGATGTTAATCGTTATATACCTATCATATAATTTCGTTACTATGTTAGCATATGCAATTAACTTAATAGCATCCAATCCATAAGTGCATATATTTAAATCACATAAATACATGCAACATACACAATCACATGAACTTAACATCTTGCTTCATACATTTCCTTGTATTAACTTTCATACATTTCATTTCATAAACCTTCATACATTTCATTTCATAAACTTTCATACGTTTCATTTCATGACCCTTTTTCATTCCTTTTTACATTCCTCATAACATTACATACATACTTTCTTACTTTCATACATAAACCATTCATATCATTTTCGGGAGCAGTTATCACTTTCGGCTACATTTACCTTATTGTTGGAAAGGATACCACTTGCTGGACATACATGTATATACAAAAGCCATAAGGCTCAAAACATTACTACTTCCTTATCCATGTACATTAGACTACACAAAAGTCTTCATAAATTCCTTTTCAGTCAGACTCGACTCCTGACATATCGCTTTGTTTGGGATCCTCCTCGGGGTCCTCTTCTTTTTCTTCATCCGAATCAGTAGATTCATCATCGCTTGCGACTATCACTTCAAGAGGCTCGAGCTCTTCATACATGTCATCATCATCATCATCATCGTCTTCCATATTCGCTCAGGGACCTTTCAACGGTGTGACCACATTCTGCGCTGCATGTAACACTGCCATAAGGAAGTCGTTGACGCTGATAAAGTTCCCTGGATACTGTATTTGCTGTTGAACTGCATTGGGTAGATCTCTCCAAACAAGATCGCAAATACGTCGTAAGGGTATTTCTGGGGGCATCAATGGCATCATGGTTTGACAAAATCTCAAAATATAATGATCTACCGGCTCACGCACATATCTTCCCCAGATTGGTTCCACGCATAAGTACAACCTATGTCGCCAAGTTGCCCACAGCATTAGAATCATTTGGACGTGTATGGCATCTGCTGGGGTTGCGGGTGCGAACTTTGCCAAAATCTGTCTTCTAAAACCTTGCCAATCTCTTGGTCGCTCGTTAGGTGCAATCCTGAGCCACCATACTAGTGCTTCCCTAGACAACAATCTAGAAGCTAATAGGACTTTGAGGTGCGGTGGCGTGTGGCAAGCATCAAAAATCACTTCAACTGCATGAAGCCATTCTGTCAATACCATAGGCTGCCGACTGCCATGGTAACGTGGCGGCATCGTGTCTTGAAAAGCAGTAGTTGCTCCTCGATCAGCCTCCATGTCGCGATTATAATGCAGCTCTGCCATATACTATATTTATCATCGTAATTCATATATCAATACCATACTTGACAGTACTGAACATTCTCATACTTAAAATAAAACTATCTTACTTGAGCCATGGCGATGGAGCAGATGACGGTGTGCAATAGGATGGCAAGATTTCCGCTCTGATACCAACTATCACAACCCGCCTTTTTGGGCTGTGATGAAACTTTTCCTTGCATACTTAGGGGTAAAAATTTAGGAAATTTTTTTTTTTTGAAACTGAAATAAATACTTTACTTTAAAATAAATTTGGTAACTCCCAAAATAATTTCTCACACTTATTTTTACATAAACATTCTTACTTTTGCAATATTTTCCTGTTCAAACATTCCTTTTCAAAATAACTTATAATATGCACAGCGAAAACACTCAGTAGCAGACTCCATACCCAATCTGCACCCATCATCCGTCCGCCAACTCATCGTTACAATTTATATTGACCTTCTCGTCGGAATACCTATAGCATAAAAAACTTAATGAGCTAATGCCCAGTAAGTCCCATAAATCCCACATGGACAATCAATTGGATGCATGATTCAATTATGCTTTCTTCTGAACTTTCCTTATCTTGATCATTTCTTATCTCTCATTAGGGCCCAAGTGTTCGTACCATTGCACAATATCATTTAGGTCTACGTAACACCGTGACCATATTTTATCATTTAAACTCCCCTTACTTCGGGAGGTGGTACGACACTTTTCTTAACTTCTGGTGACATATTTACCAATTCATTTAATATGGTTGTCATACCAGGCCTGAAATGATAATCACATGTTATCCATGATATATGAGTTCGTATGCCTAGCGGAGTACACACAACTACCTACTTCGTATACATACACGTATTCATTATTGTATACCCTGATACACAATATCTTGTACATAATAATACATAACATGTTATATACTTAGGTATTCTAATCGTATACACACAGGCATCGATTCTATACCTCTTAGATATTCATTTCATAACAACATACAAGTTTGCATCATAATATATACCCTAATATACATATTCACGCATTCTACACCTACCATTTCATACTGTAGGTGGGAAGGGTACTTACTTGCTTTCAAGCACTGCAAAAATCAACTTCGATCTTCGGTCTCCTAGACTCCTAGGATCCTGTTGGCCAATTACAAAATTCTTAGCCAATTCCAATACGTTTCATTACAAAACGTTCGTTACTTAATTGTTCGAGTTGTATAACTGTACACAACTCTACAAACATTGATTTCTTTATTTCTTTCTAATTCTACCCTATCGTTGCTTATGAAGGGTATAAATCTTTCTAATCACTTTCTTTTCCTATCTATGACCTTATTAGAGTTACTCAGGTTATTTGGATGAAAATTACGATTTTGCCCTTCGTGCCTTATTGACCGATCCGAGCTCGATTCTGTTATTTTAACATCAATAGCCACTTATTAACTTAAGAATAATGTCCTAGTGGCTCGTATCACTTCATTTCACACTTAAGCCCATTTTTCATAAAACTTTACGGTTTAGCCCCTAAACCGAAAATTGTGACAATTTTGCCCCCAGGGCTAAAATTTTCTCTTTACATTAAAAATTCGTATTTTTTATAAGAAACATTTTTGCTCAAAGTAACACACCTTGAATCATTTTAAAAAATGACGTTTTTGCCATTTTAATACTTTTTTCACTTTTAACATATTCTTGAAAATTCAAAAACTCACAAATGGTTGAGTTTTTCGATAAACTGTCCTCGTTTATGCTTAACAGTTTCGTCAAGATCTACAACTTCTGTGTTTTAAATTTTTCCAAAATCTCACTGTACAGGGATGTTTTCGGCCTTTTTTCAAATCAGCTGAGAAAAGAAATTTTCTTTCAATTTAGTCCCTAGGATGTTTTTGTCAAAATCCTCTTCAAACTTTCAAATATACCCCTGCAGAGAGCATTCTATGCCTAACTCAAATCATTCTCATGCTCAAACTCCATTTTTGCAAAGTCTAACCTTAAAATTGCAAAAATATAACTTTATGCAAAAACTACCATTTTGCATCATAAATCAAAATTTCACCATCTAAACAGGTCATTCATCACATTCACATGTAATTCCATCAATCATAAGCTCAAGAACTCATATGGACTTGTGAAAATAAAAATCCAAACAAAATTCCTTAAATTTTAAAACTTTGAATACCAAAACTTACCAAAATGACCTCCTTTTGATTTCTAACCTTGAAATCCCTTTTGATCTGCCTTCCAAACTCCCTTTTCATGCAAAAATGCCATGGGTTAATATTCCCCTTTCAACTCATGAAAAACCCCTTGAAAACTCAATAAAAAGTTTAGAATTTTACCTTAAATCTTGTGAAAATCCTTGGATTTGCTTCTAAAATTGTTTTGGGGTTGTTTTTGCAAAGTTTGGGGTTGAGAAAATTTTTTGAGAGCTTCCTTCAATGGTTGCCGAACTTGGCAAAGAAGAAAGAGGAAAAAATTTTGTGATAACCATGCATTAAATGCATTCTAATCCACTTGGTGACTCATGGTAACCCATGAGTATACCACTTAGGTGTCCTCACATGATTGGGCCACCTTTTAGAGCTTGGTGGCCCAATTACAAACTAACAAGTGTCCACTTTGTTGGGTTAAAAATTTACACAGTGTAATTTTTCGTCATGCAGTATTTTTCTTATACTACCGTGGTCAAATCAGTGTATTTTCTATCCTTAGACAGTATAAAAATATTTAGCTTACTTTTCATTCAATTTCGGAGGCCAATCATAACATTTTTCGTATCTGCGTTATCACTTACCAGTATTCTTATACTGCTTTGGCCTCCTCTTTACCCCAAGTTAGGGTTTGGACAACCTCCGTGTCCCATTTATGTTCTAATCATTCGTTCATTTATATCACAATTTTACAATTAATTGTGATATAAAATTCATTTTATGGATACTATTTACAGATTTTTAAGTAATTCAACTCATAAAATCTGTATTTCACCATATCCAATATTTTATCACATTTGCCATAAAATATGCAATCAATGCCGTTTATTCGTACTTTATCGTAATTTTGTACAAAAATTACAACTTTTACAAAAATCACATTTTTTTAAAAGTAAATTCATTAATTAAACCGAATTAAATATTAGGTTTTATTAATGAAATTTTCTCGGTCATTACAACAATGACCCAACTTTTAAGGCCCAAAGTCATTGTTGGCCACACTTCTAATTAGGATATAGTTATGATTGTTGGAATTGGTGTTTATATAGCATAGTGTAAATTCCACATGGCCATTATAAGATGTGAAGTATTGCATGACTAATAAAATAAATTCTTTTTATGCTTCTATATGTATATCTTATTGAATATATCTAATATGCACTCACAAATATCATAAAGGATCCAATATTTGTTAAAGTACATAATCATATATAGGAAGTATTTATATTATAGAGGATATGATTATGTGCACCTAGTATAAACTTTGGTTTACAATCAATAAATAAAGCTAGATACTTTATCTTGCTTAAGATTGTGATCTTATTCCTAGCTTGGTGGAATGATCTTATCCGGATTAAAGTAATGTGATGATTACTAGATAGAGACATTAATGTGTTTGGTACACGTTACACCTGGACCAGGATAAAATTTAAGTTCTCGTGTAATTTTGCAGCAAGAAATTAAAAATCTATCACTTTGATCATTTTATATATCTTACCTTAATCTTGAGGTGGTCAATGGACTCACATCTATTTACTATGTCCTTTGATTGCCAATGAGTGAGATCTATAACATCTATGATCTACACCATGGCATATCGGAGACATACTAATATAGGTAGCTAGGAACATTATTCACATATACGAAATCCACAACTCCTACATGATAGGATGTACAGATAATATTCCCGTGTATATTAGTTCAGGAACTTAGGTGAAGAGTACTCGCTATTTGATATAGGATATCAAATATTACCTAAACCCTCATTTATGATTTATTCATAAATAGATCGCCCATTAGAGAATTAACGGAACTTATGGACAAAGATGTAATTAGAGATGTTATACAGAAATCTATAAATCTAGCTCTAATTATAAATATTAATTGTGTAGGGTATTATCACATAGAAAATGATTATATTAATGGACAACCTTGTCAACGATATTTAGGTTAAGGTTCCATATAATTCTATATATAATTTAAGAGTGCAACCTCGGTTTTTGATAGTGGCGCAAAATGGAGTTAATAATTATTATTAATTTAATATGAGATAATTAAATTATAAATAATGATTAAAGCTTAAACTATATACGTCCATTGGGTCCCCTTGTAGCTCCATAATATTCTTCCAAATGGATCAATGGAAATTTTCTTGGATAAATTTTGTCCTAGGGATAAAAGGATAATTTCACATTGTAGTCCATTAGGACTATGTGTGGCACCACAAACTAATACTCTAAAAGTCTATGTAGTGCAAGTCCATGATTTTAGGAATAAAAAGATCATGTGACCTTCAGGTAATCTATTTGTTATCTTGTTGGAGATAAGAATCTCTTTGAAGATTTAAATTATATCCTGCAAACAATTATTTGAATTATGAGATAATTTAAGTAATTGAGAAAATCATGAAAAATATTTATTTTAAAAGTTAAAATAAATAAAATCTTAGTTTGGACTGAGATCAGATTTCAGGAAGATACTAGATAGATACAGAATCACATAGTTGGAGGTGTTATAATGTGTATCACACCACCATTGGAAGCTGTAGGTCACGCCTATCACAGGTGGAGTTGGCGTGATCTACTCAGAACTCTTGAAGAATTCTGTTTCAAGTTTCAAGCCTCTATGTATGCCTATAAATAGACCTTGGAGGTTCTATGTTTAGTAGACTTTTCTCTGTCCTTCATCTAGCGTTTTTTGAGCTCTCCCCTTTAGAGTTTAAGGAACCTCTATTGAGAAAGGTTGGAAAGAGATTATCCAAGAGATATCACTAGTACCAACACAATAGTGGATTTAGAGAAAGGAGAATAACATGGAAGATAATGAAGGTTTTGGAACGCTTGATCATCCAAAGCTATTACCAAACCCGTAAGTTTGTGTTTTATTTGATTATTGTATATGTTAACATCATGAGAAGTATCCTGAATAAAAATTTTAAAACTCTATTCCGTTGTGTTTTTCATGGGTTTCAAGCCCACAACCCAACAATCGGTATTAGAGTTAACCTGTGATCATGTTATGTACAATAATTGTCCCATTTGATCTCCTTCTTATTTGTGTATATATATATATATATGATGTATATGTGATGTTTTTGCATGACAAATTTATTTAGAGAGTTAGCACTTTCAGTTTTTATATGTGTTTATTAAATATGAATGAGATGTGTGATTTCTAACGTTATTAATTTTATATTTATATTAATTATTTTTTATATCAAGTGTTGATATTTATTTTAATTATACTGACTATGGTTCCTTAGATATTTAATTATATTTTGGTTATTGGGTGCATTTTCTAGAGGGGCGGTCTATCATCACCATAATTTCCCCACTAATTGTTTATTGCTTTCATAGAAATTTTTGTAAGCTAGAATCGGGATAGGATTATTCTATCTAATTTTCTCTTAAAGATGGAGGCATATGAAGTCTCTAGATGATGAAGAAATTCCTAATATAATTAATTTTAATTAACTCTAATTTTAGCAATTTTGTGGTTCTCATGTGATTTCTTATTGGAAAAAAAGACGTACTAGGGTTTCTTGTTGAACAACCTAAGGAACCACCAGCCACACTATTGGGTGCAGCTAGCGGTGAGCCTGTACACCACGGGTATGAACCAACAGTGGAGCTACACGCTTCTAGTGAGCAGCATTGAAATGGGGGCAGGGCTCGGCCTCACTGGGTCCACCTAGCAGCATGCAGAGCTCAACTCAAAACTGAGCGCAGCATAGGCATTGTTGGCCTGCGCGCCTTGCGTGTTCGAGACTAAGGTGCAAGGCCCTAGCCGTGGCCTTGGTTGTTATAGCCGCCCTTCCCGTCAATGTGCCACCACATGTGGTGATTAGAATTGTTCCTCTGCCACGTTTTCTTCAAATTTTAAAGAGTTTAAAATTTGTTGACATTTTGAAAATTTAAATTGATGCAAAAGTATTTTCAAATAAATTGCTATTAATTTCAAAAACTGAAAGAGTTTCAAATTATCCATATTAGATCTTGGAGATTAAAATAGATTTTGGAAATATTTAAAATATAAATTAGATTATAAATAATTATAATTAACTTAATCCAACATTAGTGGGAGGAATTCAATAAAGTGATAAATGTTATTAATCATTAAATATCTTGTTAACTAAAATAAAGTGATATTTTTGAAAGAGTTTCAAGAATAGGATCACTCAATTAGAATTAAAATTAAAATTGAAATTAGTGAAATTAAAGTATTAAAAGAGTTTTATTACTTGGGAAATTTCATTAATGCTTATGGGAGTGCAAAGGGATAAAATACAACAAAGGGGTGATTACAACAATGAAGATGATGACTTGGAGATCATCATTGTTTTATTTTGTATTCTTTCTAGGTGGAACCATAGTAGTATGGTTGCAATCATTTTTGTGCATTTTTGATATGTTGATAACATATTTGTTATGCCATGATTGTCATACTCATAATAATTAATGACATGCCATATAGGATAGTAACTGCCACTCGTAATAGCATGTTCATGTATCATGTAGTTTTAGGAATCTAATGAGATTAGTTGTCTTAAAACTGCAAATTGAATTTATTTAAGGTTTAAGTAAATTTAAGAAACCTAAATTAGAAAAAAATTTAGTGGGTGCGAGAATTTCATAATGGAAGGTTCTATTGGGTGAGCTTTTTGTTTGAGAATCCCATGGTCTCTTTGTTGGTATGAAAAGAGTGATGAGTGGCCAGTTTTGTATAGAAGCTGTGTTTGCCAAGCTTTATCTACCTCCATAAAGGATAACTTTCCTAATTGGTTATTAGCTTATGACTAATCAACCTTACGACGGCACTTATTGGGTGAAATAACTAAGGTATGAAATGATGGTTGTACAGTCAACGTGAACCTATCAGTATACTAGCAGATTGAGTTCCTACTGACTAAGGTTATGGCCTAAAGACATAGTAGTTGACTTAGCCGTATATGAGATATTAGGTGGTTAAGCTCAATCAGGAATGACCTGGCATAGGAAGTGGGTTGCACGTATTCCCTATAGTGATCCGTATACCTATGGATACCCTGTTGACCATTGTAGTGATGTATTTTCTTAGGTTTCATACATCCTTGCATTTTTGCTATATTTGCTTTACATGCATTTTACTAAATATTATTCTTATATGATATTTTCAAATTTATTAATTATGACTATTTACTTTATTTCAATTATAATGGCTTATGATCTACTTCCTATCTTATTGATCAAAAACACTTTGACCGGTGATAATTTTGTCCACTAGAAACATGTACTCTTGACTGTGCTTACCACTAGAAATACGTTTTGTGTTTTAGGAAGGATGTCCACAAAATTGAGGACCTAGAGCTTTCCAAAGTGAGGTAGATCATTATAATCAATGGTTGTATTCGAATGATGTTTCACGGCACTATATCCTGGCATCTATTTTGTCAGAGTTGTTCCTTGCCTTTAAACCAAACAAAGCTGCCATTGAGATGATGGAATATTTGGAAGGCCTATATGGAGATCATAGCATCAAAGATAGGCGAGACACTATTGAAGCTATTTTGATTGCAAAATGGCTCCTACATCATGAGTGGAGAATCATGTGATGAAACTCCTATAACTGGTGAACAAGGCAACATATCATGGAACCGTAATAAGTGATGC
Source organism: Artocarpus hirsutus (assembly GCA_946598075.1). Lineage (NCBI taxonomy): Eukaryota > Viridiplantae > Streptophyta > Magnoliopsida > Rosales > Moraceae > Artocarpus > Artocarpus hirsutus. The sequence continues at coordinate 10,011 of CAMOHE010054322.1, read as the reverse complement.
CATGATTGCCAGTAGGATTTTTGGAATACAATGAAAGGATGGATACAACTATGAAGATGATGACTTGGAGATCATCATTGTTTATATTTTGTATTCTTTCTAGGTGGAACCATAGTAGCATGGTTGCCATCATTTTTGTGCATTTTTGTTATGTTGATAACATATTTGTTATGCCATGATTGTCATACTCATAATAATTAATGACATGCCTTATAGGATAATAAGTGCCATTCATAATAACATGTTCATGTATCATGTAGTTTTAGGAATCTAATGAGATTAGTTGTCTTAATACTACAAATTGAATTTATTTAAGTTTTAAGTAAATTAAGAAACCTAAATTACAAAAAAAAGAGTGGGTGTGGGAATCTCATAATGGAAGGTTCTATTGGGTGAGCCTTTTGTTTGATAATTCCATGGTCTCCATTGTTGGTATGAAAAGAGTGATGAGTGGCTGCTTTCCTGTAGGAGCTATGTTTGCCAAGCTTTATCTACCTCCCTAAAGGATAATTTTTCTAATTGGTTATTAGCTTGTGTAACACCTAGAGATTTAATTAAAAATCATTTGTATAAAATGGTAGATTAGTGTGCCTTATTGTAATTTGTACTTAATCTAATTATTTTGTGTCATCTTCCAATTAATTTGATTCTAAATTATTTTTATTGGTTATTTTAAATTTTAAAACAAAACAATTTGTCAAATTTCCAACATGTCCCTCTTTGAATACCATGTGCAGGACATGGTTTTATAACTAAAACCTACATTGTTTTCTCTATTTAAACTCTCCCTCACTCACTCTCCACTCTTTGCTCTCTTCTTTCCTCTCTCTCAATGTCATTCTCTCTCTCTCCCCTTTTTCATTTTGTTCCAAAATTGAGCGAAAACCCCTTGACTCCTAGTGGGATTGGAAGTCAAGAAGCATGTTTGAGCCTCTGTAAACTCAGTTCAAAGATCAATTTGAGGTTAGTTTACTTTATTTTTCAAAATTTCAAAGTTTTTTTTCAAACTTTCCAATCCTTTGTTTAAGTTGTAATCCCAGTTTTTTTTAGCTTAGAAATCCTCCAATCTAAGTTTGTGGAACCCAAATCATTATAAATCTAAGCATGATTGGACAAAAATCGAGCTAAATCAAGTTTTTTCTTTTTTCCTCTTTTTTAGAACAATTTGAAAATCTTTGTGAAAAACTTGTTAAAAAGTGTTTAAATCCGTTCTATTATGTTAATTTATCATTTTTGAACATTATCTATGCTTTGGCAACTATAAAAACAAGTTTATTGTGAGTTTTGAGGTCGGATTAGTCGAAACTCAAAATCTAGAATTTTTTAGATTTTGATAGTTCAGTAGGCCGATTATGAACATCAGCATGCCAGATTCATAAGTTCGGCAAGTCAAATTCATCTATTCGGTAGGTCGAACTGATGTAGTTTGGCAAGCCAAGTCTAGACGGTTTGTAGGCCAAATAGTAGAAGTTTGGTAGGCTAGACCAGGGAGCTCGGTAGGCTGACTAGGCTTTGTAAAAATGATTGTTTTTCATCTGTTTTCACCGTTTAAAACTTGAACAGATACCTTGATCTTACAACATGATTTTGTGAATATCAAAGGCACACTAAGACGCCATAAGATAGTATAGTATTGTAGAATACTCTAAGTTCGATATTGATAAATCTAGTTCATATCTAAGGTTGTTCGTGGTTCTGGGGGAGCTGACGTATAGTAGGTTGAGACTATGGTGTTTACGCTCTTGTATGGGATAATGAGGTAGGACTCTAGTCCCTCTTTCTTTGTTAGCCATGATTTTAAAAAGGATTTGGCCACAAAGTGTTTTCTGAAATTTTTTAACAAATGATTTAAAAGGATAAATTTAGTTATTGTCGATAGCTAATGAATAATAAAATGATCATAACGAACGAAATAATGAATGCAAAGAAAAACTTGGTAATGTGAGACTTGAATAATGGAATAGCACCAAATGCGTTATATGTACTGTTCAAAATGATATATTAGGGCATGATGCCACTTTCAGAGATTGGGTCATGTAGAGAGAGACCTTGGGGGTAGGTCCCGAAACTCAGTTGGGTCACTACGGTGGTGATTGTCTTGGCTTTACCTAAGACAAATGATAATATTATGTTAGGTTGAATAATGGACCAAATGGTAAGAATGAGATCAATAAAGCTACTTTACTGTATTTTATCATCCTTGTGTTAATAATGAATTTCATATTAATATTTAATGTTTTCAAAGCTTTAGTCCTACTAAGCCTTCAGGTCACATTTTTTATTTTTTTTACAATTCCCCCTTGTTAGGTGAGTTGCAACATAGTGCTGACTAGGACTTTACCAAATGGATGCACGGAACATAGGAGTCTTTAATTAGGTCATTTGTTTATTGAGTTAAGGCATGTCCTATTCAATTGTTTTCTTTTGGTTGGACTGTGGTTGTATGTAATTATATTAATACTATATGTGTGCACAAATGTGGGTCTGGTGTGGCCCTACTGACTCTTAACTATTTTATCATTTTGTTATATTAAGTTGCATTAGATTAAGGGCAATTATTTGAAAGTTTTAAACCTTATCACATTTAATTTAATATGCTATTAATTAATTAAAATTTGGTTTAATCAACTTAATCAATCAGTCACATCACCACTTAAGTCGGGGTTCATGACAGTTTTAGTATCAGAGCCCTAGGTTTTAAACCTTGGGAGTTGTGCACATATAGGTACGATAATAAAAAACCACTAACGATCCAATTCTATTTTTAGAACTGAGAGAATGGCACCTAGACGTCATCAAGTTGTTGTCGATGCGAATCTTAAGAACGATGAAGGCATGATGGGAGCCATGTTTGATGCTTTCCAATAGATGGTAACAAGGGCTAGGCTTGAGGCATTCTGAGGAGTGTAGCTAGCATGAGTATTTCAAAGACTTCCAACGTGCATCCATCTCAACTTTTGAAGGAAATGGGGACCCGCAAGCAACTGAGTATTGGTTAGATTCGGTGGTGAAACATTTGGGTGCTTTTGTGATACTAGTAGAATATCAAGTTGTATTCGAGCTTATAAACTGGAAGGAAGCATGAGCACTGGTGGAAGCAGTCAAAACATGTGTAAAACAATAGGAACATTGATTGGGATGATTCGAGGAATTATTCTATGAGCGATATTTTCTGCAAGGGTATAGAGATAAGAAAATCATTGAATTCTGCTGCTTGGGATAGGGTGACATGACAGTTCGAGAATACAAGGTGAAGTTCATTAAATTGGCTCAATTTGCTCCATCTGTTATGGCCTCTGAGCAGGAGAAGTGTATTAAGTTCTAAGAAGGACTTAACGGATCCATCCGATGATCATTAGTTGCCTTGCGAATCCAAAATTATGGTGAGTTAGTGTTGTCAGCATTGTTAGTGGAAAGCAATAATGCCACCTACTATGAAAATAGGGCGAGGGCTTTAGGAGGGCCCCAACAGAATAATAGGAGAGGCAACAATAACAACCATCAAGCTCAAGTGAGGAATTAGCATGGTAATGCCAATAATGGGAGTAGCAGTTCATCAGGTAGTAGACAAAGTAACCCTTCTAACTTCGATTGTAACTAATGCCAGCATGTTAGACATGTATGCCCTAAGAAGTAAAAATGTAATATGTTTTTGGAGACATTTTTATAAATGAAGAATTTATTTATTATTTATATACTCAATTGTTGTCCTCTTTATGTTCATATATGTTGGATGTATGATAAGCAAACAAAGTCTGATATTGTCAATCTAAACCTTTAGAATGAGGCATATGATGGACAAATTATGCGAAAGACATGATTCTAAAGGTGACGGTCTAAATCATAAGATTTGTAATCAAGGGAATAAAGTTAGGCGCTTTATTCATGCAAATATTGTTATGCTGTCGTATCTATAATTAGAAATGGTTTGTCTTGGCCATCGGAGATGGACTCCATGAATAGAAACATTGGTGCAGTGTCATAGGTGATGATATATTGGATCGGGATATAAAGTGTAATGGATTTGGATTAATAATTCTGTCTTGGCAAATCAATTCACTTTAGACAATCATGTGTGTTGTATCTTAATCTTAAGATGAATAGTGGGCTTATTGTCTTGACTTAAGTCTTTTGATATACCAAAAGGTGACATCCATAATTCATGTTGGTATGCATGCCGGTACATGGGAGACATGACTCTAGATAGCGTAGACTTGTTATTCATAGATACAAAATCCGTAGTTCCTCTTTAGGAGTCGATGATATCCTATTATATGTGTTGTCTTGTAATTGAAAAATTGGAGAGCTTAACCATTTGGATACATAGGTGTAATCAAATGGTATACTATTTTTGGATGGTAAGTTTTTTGATGGTAAGATAATAGAAAGAGAAAAATAATCAGAAAGGTAAGATAGAATTTATCCATAAACTGATTATGAATATCCTATGGAGATATGATGTATTATGATATGTCATAGAGACTTAACTATTCAAGCTTCATAATTCTACATAGTTTTAGAGTGCAGCTTTAAGTTTTTAGTGAAGTAGCATTAGAGTTGATAATTATGAAATGTATATATGGGATATTGGGTTTCATAATTATCGAAGCTTGAACTATATAGGTCCATCAAGTCCCCTTTGCTAGCAATAAATCCTGTGACGATACGACGTGTTTCTCTAATAAATTGGCGACTTGTGTTAAATTATTGGATTGGCTAAAATTCGATAGGATTAGATAATTCATGTTTGTTTATTGGTTGAATTAATTTTATGTAAATTAATTCAAGATAAACTTATTGAATTATTCAAAATATTTATTTTCTGAGAGATTATCTAGATATGGTATTAGGTTATTTGAATTAAAAACTAAGACTTTATCTAAAGAATCTCAGCTGGAAAGTAAAAGATTCACAGGGATCATTTATCGTAAGTTTGACAGGCCGATCTTCAAGTTTGGCCTGCCGATGGTGTATGTTCTGTAGGCTGATCTGACAGTTTAGCCTGCCAAACGAATGACAACCTAATCATGCGTTTTTATGCGATTTTATTAGATTTTGATCTAGATATGAATTTTTGAGCCTTATCTGATAATAATCAACCATAGGGACAACCTTTCTAAATAAGGAGTAAGACTCAAAGGTTATTTAGATTAGTTGAGAAATCAAGAGTGAGCACTCTAGTTTGTGAGTTTCTAAAACTCCCTTGAAAAGTTATTGTTCCCAAATCATGAATGGTCGTTTTGGGGAAGAGCTGTACGATGTGTGTCCATACTCACTCCGATCGTGGATGGAGAATATAAAAAAAGACTAGTTGGTTGAGGCACTTCTGGAACGCCCTTTTCTTTATAGACTTACGTGTCAAAGTTGTATTTTGAAAAATACTCTAGTATGAAAATTTTTTAATTTTCATTGCGTATTGTTTTTTCAACAATTGGTATGAGAGCAAGATTTTTACATAAATTTATGAGTTTGTGATGATGCTGTACGTATAAATTATATGATCTTGGTCTCTCCTATGCTTGAATTTAATTTTTTAGAGAGTTTGCACTCTAGGGTTTCTATATATTTATATTGTCATGAATTATATAGTGAATGTTTATTAATTAATTGTGGTTGATTAAATTATAATTTAATGTTCATTAATTAATTAATTTGTGCCGATTATGGTTCCTTAGAGGTTAGAATGGGTATATAGGTTTTTAATGTAATTAGATAGCGGTCTATCATTAACGTCTAGGAATTATTATTTAATTTTAAATTTGTAAGATTTTTGTAATTAAATAATCATTCAAAGAAGACGGATCAAAAAGACAGATATAGAAGATAGATGATAGCATTCCATAGGTATTTCCTGAGTCTCTATTATGTTTTTTAATTGTTGAAAATAAGATTGAAAAATTGCATAACAAGTGTATTTTCTGGAAAACTTGAATTCAGTTCACTCGGTAGGCCAAACCCTCAGGTTGGGCAGGTCGATGGTCGTAGACCGGTAGGCCAAACCTCTAGGATCGGTAGGACATTCATGGGGTAGAATTCTAATGGTTTTAGCGATAGGCCGAACTCTCAAGTTGGGTAGGCTGATCTGTCATGACTAGCAAGCCGAACTGTGAGGTTTAGCAGGCCGAAGGGTTGTAGCCGACAGGCCGATTATAGAGATAACATGCTAACAGAGAGCTGAGAATTTTTCAAAAAAGGTGCATGAAGATGGATAATACATGAAAAAGGAAACAATATGAAGATTCAAGGATAAAGAATCAATACTATGTTTTGATTTATCTCTTGTAATCTTTATTTTCTTATCTCTAGGGTGGGATCATAATATTATGGCTATTTATTATTATTTTGCTTGTGGCTTTGCATGATTGCTTTGCTTGTGTGCATTATAATTTGATTTGCTATGTATGTTGATAACATGCCATATAGAATAAGGAGTGCTGCTCATTAAAAATTGTCCATGCATGTTTCTAAAATAAAACCTTGATTTCAAATAATTGAATGGGAGAAGGTTTCCAAAGAGAGGACCTACGGCCTTCATTGTTGGTCCATAGGTAGCACATGGTTGTTTCGACCCATAGAAGAGACTTTATCATGTACCGGGTTGGATCTCTAAGAGGATAAGGTATTTTAGCATGATTTATCGTTGCACACCCCTAGGTGATGATTATAAATCATGGATAAAATATTGAAATGATGGTTACACAGTCATGTTGATTTTATTATTAACCTCCCCTAGGAGCTCTGTTAATAAAATTAATGGCCAAAGAAACGGTTATTAATATATGCTAGATCATTCGGGTCTTGGATGGCATATATTAATCCGGAGGGGATCTGTGTTCCTAATTGATTTTGGCAAGTCTCCCCTAGGCGGCTTGTTGAATTCTAAGTTGGAAATTATCATTGTAAGGTTGTGATATTTTCAAGATTTTGACACATAAACACATTGTATGTTTTACATGATTGTGTTATCATACTAAATTATTATGGTATGTTTGCTTATGTTCAGTATATAATTCTTTATTATAGACTAAAAATATATAAAACCGCTTTATCATCGATACTTGACAAAAACCAATTAACAGGTGAAAATTTTAATGATTGGAAACAGAACCCAAATACCGTTCTGTCCTTTGAGAAACTGAAATTTGTGCTGACAACACTGTGTCCTCCTGAGCCTATGGGAGATTCCACTAATGAGCAAATCTAAGCGTATGATTGCTAGAAAGAAGCTAATGATCAGGCCCGCTGTTATGTTATTGCCAACATGAATAACATGCTGTAGGCTTAATATGAAGATTATGATATTGCAAAGCAGATCTTGGATAATCTTAAAGACATGATTGGAGGCCAGGCCCTAACAAAGAGGTAAGAGGCACTTCAAAAACTTCTAAACTACAAACAAAGGCCGAGGACGTCTGTGAAGGAGCATATGATGTTAGTCATGAGTTACCTCGCTGAGGCTCAAACTAATAGAGCTGGCATTGATGCTAAAGCATAGATGACTATGGTCTTTAGGACTTTATCTAAGGAGTTTATTCCTTTTAGAGCTTCATTTAATTTAAGCAATAGAAGGGATATGAGCTTGACTGAGTTAGTGAACTAGGTACAGGAGTTTGAAAATGTAATCAGGGAAACTCCTGCAAGTGGTGAGGCTAATTTAGCAGCTGCCTTTGGTTCCAATCCTAACCCTAGGAATGGAAAGAAGTAACAAGCTAAGAACGGGAAATATTCTATTCCTGCAAATGGCAAGAACAAGAAGAAGAAAAAAAAGAACCTAAAGAAGCTCAAGTGCTTTTTTTTGCAGGAAAGTCGGGCACATCAAGATGAATTGCAAGGACTTCCTTTCTTAAAGAGGTAGGTGTGATCTTCTAGTAATTAAAAGTTGTTTGGTTAAGGAATCCAGTGACACTTGGGTCATAGATTCTAGAGCAACTAATCATGTTTGTGTTTCTCTATAGGAGTTCAAAGAAATGAGAAGTGTGCTACATGAAAGACTTCATGCTTTGGATGGGGGATGGATCCTTACTGTTGGCTGAAGCAGTGGGAGACATCCATCTTTATTTTGATAATTATAGGAGTTTAAGTTGCAAGATTCTTTTTACGTTCCTAAATTAAAAAGGAATTTAATTTTTGGAGCATGTTTATTTAAAGACTCTTATGTAGTTTATTTTAATAATAAAGAAGTGATTCGTAAAAATAAACCTTTTATCTATAATGGATTGATGCAAAATAATCTATATTTTATCAAGCCTAAGATGGACTTATTGCTTAACGTTAAGATTAATGATAATAACTTTAAAAGACTTAAAATTTCTCACTCTAATAACACATATCTTTGGCATTTGTGACTAGGTCATATTAACCAAAATAGGATTCAAAGGTTAGTAAGGGATGGACCTTTAAGTCACTTAAAGGTAGAATCTATACCATAATGCGAATCTCGTTTGGAGGGTAAAATGACCAGAAGACCATTTGGGTCTAAAGGCAATAGGGCCGAATGGGGAACTTGTGCATAGTGATGTTTGTGGACCTATGTACATCCGAGCACGAGGAGGGTATGAGTACTTTGTCACTTTTATTGATGATTAGTCAAGGTATGGGTATGTGTACCTAATGCACCATAGAAGCGAAACTTATGACAAGTTTAAGGAGTTTCAAGCTGAAGTGGAAAAGCAATTAGGTAGACTCATAAAAGCGCTTTGATCTGATCGAGGTGGAGAATACCTTTCTGATGAGTTTTTGGGACACTTAATAGAGAATGAGATTCTATCCCATTTGACTACACCAGGCACTTAGCAACAGAATGACGTAGTTGAGAGAAGGAACAGGACTTTGTTGGATATAGTCAAGCCTTTAAAATCGATTTCTAAAACTCCTCACGAGTTGTGGACAGGGAAAAAGACATCCTTAAACCATATTCGCATATGGGGGTGTCAGCTCATGTCCTGTTTAAGGAAGTGAATAAGTTGGAATCACGTTTGAAAGTTTGTATGTTGGTAGGATATCTAAAAGGGACTAAAAGGGGATATTTCTATAACCCAAAGGAAAATAAAGTCGTGGTTTCAACTAATACAACTTTCCTTAAAGAAAGTTACATGGATGACTTTAAGCCTCAAAGCAAAGTGGTGCTCGAGGAGTTGGCGAGTGATTCGATCACTCTCGGGGTTCCAAATGAATCCGTTCCAATCATTGTAGAAAAACCAACCGAACAACAACTTAAGGTGCTTTGGCCTAGTGGGAGGATCGGTTGTCAACCCAAGAGGTATATATTCAAAAGTGACGCCTTCTTGGCTGAACCAAAAGAACATAATAGGGATCTTTACACTTATAAAGAGGCTATGCAGGTTGTTGATTCAAAACTTTGGACAGAGGCCATGAACACAAAGATGAAGTCTATGGAGACGAATTGGGTCAATGAACTTATGGATCTTCCTGAAAGGGTAAAACTTATAGAGTGTAAGTGGATGTATAAGAGAAAGAAAGTAGTGGATGAAAAAGTCAAAACCTATAAGGCTAGACTTGTAGCTAATGTTAGACATGTATGCCCTAAGGAGTAAAAATGTAATGAGTTTTTGAAGACATTTTTATCAATAAAGAATTCATTTATTATTTATATACCAAATCTTGTCCTCTTTATGTTCATATTTGTTGAATGTATGATAAGCAAACAATAGTCTGAGACTGTAGGTCTAAACCTTTAAGAATTGGGCATATGATAGACAGATTATGCGGAAGACACGATTCTTAAGGTGATGGTCTAAAACATAAGATCCGCAATCGAGGGAATAAAGTTGGGCACTTTATTCATGTAAAGATTGTTATGTTGTCTATATTCCTATTGGGAGATGGTTTGTCTTGACCATTGGAGGTGGACTCCGTGAATAGAAACATTGGAACGTTGTCATAGGTGACGATGTGTTGGATCGGGACATAAAATGAATTGATTTGGATTAATAATTCTGTCTTAACAAATCGATTCACTTTAGACAATCATTTGTATTGTATTTTAATCCT